>ML806926.1:50832-109520 GCA_009831015.1 Picea engelmannii | reverse complement strand
TTGGAAAAGCATAGTTATAACCCAATTATGAGATAAATGTAATGATGTGGAGGTGGAATGAAGGTGACATGAAGGTAATATGGAAGTAATGTGAAGGTATTGGTGAATAATGGAGTGATAATAGGGACTATTTTGAGGCCCAATAGGTACTTCAGTCATCTGTGGGTTTCCCAATGTTCTTATAGCTTCGTCATCTGGGCCTTTAGTGTTAAGTAGCTTCAATATATTCTCCTATTCCTCAATCAATTGTACGATCTTTCTGGTCATGAAATATTTTAACTCTTGTTTCTTCTGCTCCAAAACTTCTTTTTTTGTCTTTCATCTAGCTTGATCTCCTTCAATCCAAGGTTTCCCTAGTAGCATGGTAAACGGGGCGTTTTCCTCAATAAATTTGATAATCTCAAAATCTTCTTCAGTCGAATTTCCATTAGCATTCATAGATATCTAAGTCAGATTTCCACATAGGTTTACCAATTTTCCTCTGAATAACCCTATTCCTCCTAATGAAGGAATCATAGCAGGCCTTCCTATAACTTCCCAAGTTCTCTGTGTCATGATATTCACCTGAGTTTCCTCATCTAGAATACAGTCAATGTCAAAGTCTCCTATTCTTGCTTCAATGCATTCTTTTTCTTTAAAGATATCTAATAACCTAACATGTCAGTGGTCATTCAAGGTGTCTTTCATCTGTAGTAATACCTTCTCTGATTGTTTCTGGAGTTCTGTTGTTTCTGGATCTTCCTGAGGTTTTTCTTGGTCCGAAGTCATTCTTTCAATCTTAGAAATCATTCTAGGGCAATCCAACACTTCATGGTCCATAGCTTTGCAACAAAGGCAACTAGGTCTTCCCCCAGGGCATTCCTTAGCAAGATGTCCTGGTTTTTTGCAACTGTAACAGAGGGTTAATCCTCTCTTTCTTTTAAATGATCCCCAACCTCTTATGTATTGTGCACTAGGATCATAGGAGCCAACCTGCAATAAATTATTTCTAGGATCTTGCATCCATTTGTTAGTCCAAAGGTTCTTTCTATGCATAGGTATAACATATCTATCATTATGCTTATCAGATCTATTCATATCAAACCTTCTTTCATCTAGTAGTGCCCTAGTTTTCAAGATAGGACAAAATCTATCAAACATACCTATATTCATACTTTAGAAGCAAAACTTTTCACTAATCTTATTCTTACAGAGCACAAAGCTTCCAGATCTAAAAACTTTTAACTATTCTTACCTTTATTAGAGCACAGAACTTATAGATCTTACCTCTTTTCCTTCAGATCTGAATTCTTTTCTTGCAGATCTGACCTCTTTTAATCATAAACTTCCACTTTTACCTTTCTTAGAGCACAAAGCATTCAGATCTTGCTTCTTTTATTCAGATCTGACCTTTCTTTCTGGAACAAAGCTTCACAGGTCAAGTAAAATGTTGTGAACTAGGGAAACAGATCTACGCACAGAAATTCCATAGTTTCCAGTTGAATCTTCGCACAAAGCTTCTTCTCCCTTATTTCCCAGCAATCACAGTTTCATTCCCAAAAATGGAACCATTTGTTGGCACAGGGGTAGACCCAGGGTTCAATGCTACAACAACACACCAACAAAACCCTAACTACCAGCCTTTTCAGTAACACCTGCGAAGAAGATGAATTCTCACCCGAGGTAGAGGCAGGGGTGGTTGTAGGACTCAAATGTCTGCAACCTTAGCTAGGACACAGATCTGTGATTATATGACTTAATAAATCACTTAGCACCGTCAGTTCCTCAATATGCAGCCAATGTCCACTTCGCTAATAACACAGAACTTCACAGCATTCACAATGATTTAACGTATTCAAGCACTTAGCATATGTAAAATAGATCATATCTGGTAGATCAAGCACTGAGCATATTCATGTATATCAGATCTAACATTCTTCACATTATTAGCACTAAGCATAAGAAAATCTATCTGATCATCTCAAAGCACTTAGCAAATAACACATCAATGCATCAAGACAAGGTACAAAGCAATACAACACAGTATTTACGTGGTTCACCCCCACCCTGGGGCTACATCCACCAACTCTTCTTATTATTAGCGTCTTCAATCAATTACAAGCACAGAGCCATCGGAAACCCATTGCGCATAGGACAGAAGATCTGCGCAGCTCGCTAGATCCTTCTTCCTTGCGTTACAGCACCAAGACTTCTACAACTTCTTACAATGACTTTCACTTAGCTTTGCAAGTCTCACACGGGAACAAAAGCACTCACAAACCTTACTTTCACTCATCATACATCACATATATGTCAATCTATTACATGTAACCCCACTTTGCATTGCCTAGATATCTATTTATACATTACAAATTAGGCCTAAGCATGGGTAAAACCCATGGGCCAACATCCCAATCCCATTACATATTCCCAAAAGCCCAAAAGGGACCCAAAGGTGGGCCGAGATCCCGTGATCTCTGCTCCATATTGTGCTCCTTCTTTGATAAGCTGTCGAAGTCCTAAAATAGGTCACATGACAAAGATTCTCCCAAAACTTGGTCAAGGGCCAACACAGAGTTATAATACTCAGTTAATGCCTTGAGTCTCTAATCATTTTTCTCATGGTATGCTCGATATGTCTTCTCACTTACCATCCTCTGTATTGCCTCCTTATGCGAATACAAGTTTTGGGTCTAGGGGCATGATGCCTCCTTCTTATCCCTCTCCGTTTGGTGGGATTCATATCCTTCAAACACCTCTTACGATAGGATTTTGGAATCTTCCTTCCTACGAATCCACTATGTGAGAAGTTCCCAATTAAGCAATCATTCTACTTATCACACTCCGTCTACTTATCCTTCTTCTGCTATGTCAGTTCCTACGAACACTTTTCCCATGGCGGACCTTCGTCTGTCCTCCGGTGTTTCATCCGGGGGGAGTTATTTTTATAGTATGGGCAACCCCCCTCATGAAGTTCCTTCACCTGGGGGCAACATATATCCTCACATGAGTAACCCTTGTCATCTCACTTTCTCTTCGCAAGCGGCTTCCTCAGTGTCGATGCCCTTACAAACCTTTATGAATCAGTATGGAGGAGGATACTATCCTTCTATATAGGGACAGGGTGTAAACCAGGATCCTTCCTGGCATGCAATTTATCAAAACCAATATTTCCTTGGACCTTGGTCTCAAATGCCACAATTCACTACTGTAGCAAGTCCATTCATTGCATGTCATATTGGCATTATATCACCAACCTCTGCTAGTCATGTTGGAGATTGGTCGACAACCTCTACAATTCATGTTGAAGACCTGCAACCAGCCATTGCAATTCATGTTGGGGGCACATGTCTGGTCATTGCTAGTCACACTGCACATACATCACCAACCTCTTCTAGTCATGTTGGGGATCCATCACCAACCTCTGCTAGTCATGTTGGGGATCCATCACCAACCTCTACTAGTCATGTTGAAGATTCACTACTAGCCTCTGCAAGTCATGCTGGGAGCATGTCACCAGCCACTGCAAGTCATGTTGGAGGCATTCATATGATTGAGAAGCCTAGACGTCTCAGACGTAAGCCTAGATTCCTTTGCAGGACTTGGGAAGGAAGTCACCTTACTTGTTTGTGTCTTGTTACTGTTGGTGGGGCTCACCTAAGGGCCCTTCGGGTTTTGAGGCATCTATGGTTTCACAAAACTCTGTTCCTTATTTGGTTGATACAACAGTCATGCCAATGCAATCTTCGGTTGGAACCCCTTTTCATTTAGGCGTTGATGCGTCCTTTGACCTTGTTGTCTCACATCCCGTTCAACCTGTGGTTGTGTCGATGCAATCTTCGACCAACACCTCTCCTACGTTTAGGGGTGAGGCATCTCTTGACCTTGTTGTCTCACATCCCATTCAACCTGTGGTCATGTCAATGCAATCTTCGACCAACACCTCTTCTACGTTCGGGGGTGAGGCATATCTTAACCTTGTTGTCTCGCATCTTGTTCAACCAATAGTCATGTCAATGCAATCTTCGACCAACAACACTCCTGTTTTTTGGAGTGATGCACCTCTTCACCTTATGGTCTCACGTCCTATTCAAACAATGATTGAGGAAGTGGTCGTATTGATGCAATATTCAATCGATCCCACTCTTCTCTTAGAGAATGACAAGTCTAAGGAAGTGGTCATGCCAATGCAATTTTTGGTCGATCCTTCTCTTCTGGTTCTGGTTCTATACCTTCTATGCCACATCCTTATCATTTCTAGTCTTGCACCTTCTGAACAAAGGAGATTTTTACTCTTTCTTAGTTCTCTCCCTCCAAGTCTTGACAAAGTTCCCCTTTATTGGGGTAGTCTCATGAGGTATCCAATGCCCCCACCTATGTATTTTCCAGGAAGAGACATTATCCTATATATCACGAAGACGATAACCTCCGTTAGCACTTTGTCCTCCTTGACTTGGAGAAATTTGGGTTTTCCCAAGCTTGTGTCAGTTCTTCATAAGATACTAACATTCTACAGAAGTCTAGCATGGGAGCCTTGGCCTCCCCTATGACTTTCCTCCTAGAATCTCCCAACAAGTCTTAGTTAAGCTCTTTTCTGAATCATCTAAAAACCGAAAACATTGTCGAGTGATTTGTCCCTTTCACACTCGTTAAATTTGATTTGAAAGGTCATGAGTCTTAGTTAAACTCTTTTCCGACTCGTTGCCAAAAATAGAAAATATCACCGAGTGAACTTATCTTTTTCACACTCGTAAATTGGATTTGCAAAGACGTCTATTTCACACAAGTTTACCCCTTTTTCACACCAAGTATACTAAAATACATAAAAAAATGACATTTTTTGGCGTTAAGTTGGGATTGCATCTGATGCCCTCACTTGCAATATTGAGTCTTTAGCTAGTTCTCTCTTTGCGTTATAAACCGTTGCCTAAGCAATTTTTTCATCCAAAACCAAGAAGAGCCTTGTTTATATCTTTCGCAATTTGACACCATATACCATGGAGGGAACATCACCCCAAGTTTCCATCTCTCGCATGCATTTCCTTGCATTGAGCATAGGTACATTCCACTGTTGGAACTAGTTTTTCTTACTTGCGACACTCGTTTCCTCCTTTATATCATAGAATTCATTTGTTTTGAAAAAACAAAAAAAGACGGGCAGGAAGGGAGTACTATATTATATTTGGCAGTAGTCGTGTCGACTTTGAATAGAGAAAAATGTTATAGAGTCCTTGCGTCATCATAATTTTGGGTTTAGCATGGCCTTAGGAATATTTTCTTGTTACAAAGTTTTCTCTACCGATTGGTTACTCTTCCAATCCCCATAGAGAACATTATCAATGCCTCCTACATCTGATAGTTATATCATTGGGTCTATGTTGCCAGCATCTACCATATGTCTCATGATCTTGTTCAAAGGAAGTCTATCAACCTGTGTCAGCCACTCCTCAGAACTCTTGACTTTGCATGTTTGCCATACCCTTAGTTTGTCTCTGAATCACATGATACTATGGTCTTATCATGAACCCTGGCCCTACTTTCATCATTGGTAGGTCACCTTGAACCCAGCAGTCGACATTTCATCATTGGCCGTTGACTGGGTGGTTTCCCTTGTGTTCGATGGTAAGACATCTATTCACACTTTGGGATTCGTGCAGTGTCTTGGATGCCATTAGCCTTATTGGTGGTTTCCTCGCCTTTGTCAGTAGTTTTCATCATTGGTTGTTATTCAGAGGGTCTTTTTTGTGTACCACTTGCATTTAGCACACGCGAAAGAAGCACATGGTCATTGGTTCGTGAACATGTTCTTCATCCGATCTCCACCAAATTATGAAGCTCATTCTTTGTTCCTCGTGCTGACTGATGAGAGACACCTTAATTCTCTCCTTTCAGCGAGTCTCTTTCCATCGACTTCAACTCGTTTATTCTGGATATGGGACCTAGAGTTTTATGAGTACCTTAAGGCTTCCAGTCATTAGTGACATGCTCTCTCGCCATTAACATATGGGAATACATCAATGTCTCCTAATCAATGTATTCCTCAAGTGTTCGACACTGACTCCTTTATTCACACTTGTAGGAATGTGCTCGGTACCTTGATACCTACTTTCATTATTGGTAGGTTGTCTCACGTTTGTTAATGGTATACCTCAATTACTGGTAATCAAACGATGTCTCATTGTGTTCGACCTCAACTCCTTTATTCACATGATGTAGACTTTCACCCTTGGCAGATAGTGTAGAAGACTTGAAGACATCACTATGTGGCTGCAACTTTCTTGAGTTGTTGCTTCCTTTTCATTTGACCAGTACCTATATGACTTCAGTGATCATGGGAGATTAGATTGTACTCCATGGTATACAGATATCTTCATATTGGTTTTGATATTGGTTTCACTGGGCCTTGTTCATGACTATGACAGCTTTTGGCATGTAACCGCACTTATATTTTGCCTATTTTATGGACACGAACACTTGTTTGGTATATTTTTCACATGGATCTGCAGTGTATTCTTGGCAGCCATGTATGCAAAGTCAGTATAGAATGTAATGAGCAATTGAGTTCGTCCATTTGGTTCTCTACCACTCCACTTCTAGGTTATTTATAATGTATTTCGGCCATCGCAGATGCTCCTCTGATCTCACACATTAGGGGGCATCTGTTATAGCAAGATTTGCTTCACCATTGCAATCTTGCACAGAGGGACTTTTTCCATTTCCCTATGCAGACTTGTCATCCCTTTTTGATGAATCCAAAGCTAAAAATAAATTCGTTTCCACATATACGTGCCCTATCTACTATACAACATGCGTATATGCAGGCTGCTCCACTACAACCCATGTACATTGGGATTTGTGCCAGAAAATACAAAAATGAAGTCGGGTTTCCATGTCTAGATAGAAGATCTCTGGTCCTTGGCCTTCCATATACTGGAAACATTCTGACTTAGCCCTTCAGTTGCATTTTGAAGGCTATAAAAGCACAATTCTGAGCTATGGAGAAGGGGAGAAACAATTCAACTTTAAGAGCAAAGTTACTCTGGAGAACTTACTTCATATTGAGTCTGCATCCCTTTGTTCCTCAAGTCTGAACATAGTGTTCATCCCCCAAGATCTTTCCCTATTGTTGAGAGAACCTCATTGTCTCCCTTCTATGAGATTGCCTTTGGTGGAGGATTGAAGTGGTGGAGGCCCAATTGGAAGGAACTTGGTTTCTTCGTTTCAAACCATGCCGACACGGAAGTCTGTAATGTTTTCGCTTCTGCTGATCATTTATTAATAGAAAAACTCCTTTCTCATCCAATTTGTATCGTGAAAATATATGAGTATTATCCATGGGCATGTTTGTTATGTTTATTAATGGATTATGCTATCTAATGTGCTAACCCCTTTATATTATCATTATATACTTGCTCTGCTTGTTTGTTGAGAACTTGTTGCAGGTATAAAGCTTTGGGTCGAAGTGCTCAACGATGGAACATCATCAAACGTTGGATCTAGGTAGGCCTCTTTCTTATCTTGCACATTAGCTTATATATCATACATTGAAATTGAGTTGATTTCTACAGTCATACCTATCTATTGTAGTTTACCATGGCCATAGAGAGTTCTTCCCTCGTAACAGCAGTCATGAATTACCTTCTTATGTGCACCCCATCATCATGCAGGTGTGTCTCTTAGTGCTATATCCAACACTAGTAATATTTGACTATCCAAAACCTCTGATTCAAACTCTGTCAAGATTTTTTCTAAATTAATATCTTCATTAAATGTGGGAAACTGTCTTACTTCTATCCCAATCCATCTTATTGTGCACGTAACTCTGGTGAACCTCCTAGTAGAGACTTCATGTAATCTTTGCTGCCAATTTTCTACTCCAGTATCTGAATATGACATGTCGGAATTGATACTCATCCATATGAGTACTCCATCTGCAGTTGGATTCACATAGTCTTCTTCTCGCGTAGTAGTCCTATACAATTGGTTCACATCATCCTCTAGAACATTGTCAAGCACAAGTTCTACATATATTTCCCAATATGAAGGATCTAAAGGTGCTACTGCCCTAAATTTCCCAGCTTCAAATATCATCTTTCTAGTCTTTAAATTAATTATGGCATGATTATCAAAGGCCCAATCAATTTCCAATAGTGTTGGAAATGTTATAGACTCATCCACCATATCCATTACTTGAAAATTTGTTGTGGTGCGCACACCATCTAGATCCATTGTTGTATTACTCAATATACCTATGGGAATTACTCTCTGATGGTATTCTAGATTCAATTGGATATTGGAATACTATAGTGTAGGTTCTCCCATTGCTTCCTAGGTCTTCTTTAGCAAAATGTTGACATCTAATCCTAAGTCTAGGACAACATTTCCCGTATTAAAGTCTCATATATTTGCATTTAATCTGAACTCTCTGTTAGTTCTTTTCTTTCTATGGACTTGATTAATATTCTTTGGTTATGTTCCTACCCCTTCTTCTATGCTATATTTCTCAAGCATACTTTTAAACAAATCCATGGCATTCTTATAATTAAGCAATTTAAAGAAAGATTCTAGGAAATTATTTAAGTTACTTACTTTCTTTGTTTTCTCTCCTTTGTAAGTATGATCCAAAGACTGAGGCATATCAAAAATGGGAGTATCATACCTCAGCATAGTCTTTGATGTGGAGGCCTCATTCTCCTTCAGGAACTCCATTTTTGCTTCCTTGAAAGTTTCCTTCTCCTTCTTTGCATCAAACTGCTATTGTGGCCAAGTGTTCTTTTGAATCCAACATTGAGATTCCTTCTTTTGATCATCTGTATATTCTCATGTCTTCACTCCTCCTCTATTTACTATGTTGATGTTCCTCCTAGGGTCCCTTATTTTTTCAACAATCCAACATTCTGATTATTTAGATTCCTCTTCTCCTGGATCTTCATCATTAACTTAGGGAAATCTTATGTCACGTGATCTACTGCGTGACAGTACATACATGTTGTTTTTGGTTGTTGGCCCTTGGTTATGGAAGCAAGATAAGATCAAGGAAGAAAAGGTGAAAAGTGAACTACGCGGAAGACACAGTCACTGTCACTGGGTCGAAGTGAGCAAAAGAGAAAAAAAGACGGAGCATAGTATGGAAAAGCAATTCGTTGGATGAGGAGATCGAGGATGACAGATCAACAAGGAATAAGGATCATGGACAACTCAGCAAAGTGGAAAAATCCACCGTTGGATGCTTTGGAGCACTACGCGAGAAGGAAGGAAAGACAGGCTGGCAAAGACCGAAAAATGTGGGTCAAGTTGACCTAGGGTTTTAGACACCTAGGGTTTTGGTATCTAGGGTTTTGACACCTAGGTTTCGGCCTAAGGCTGTCAATGAGCTATTGTAATCTATAAATAAAGGTCAAGAGGACCTGGGTCGGGTCGGTACAATATTGTTGTCGATCTAGTTGTATTGTGTTATGAGATATTATTGTATTGTGAGAGAGAAGTGTTGAGTGGGAGATCCTTCTGGTATTGTAAGACCTTCAGTTGGGTGCAAAGGTCAAGTCCTGCAACTGGGTGCGCAAGAAGGGGAGATAAAGAGAGAAGAAAAAAGAAGGTCTGCTAGCCGAGAACACAGACAAGAACTGTATGCTTTATCTTAATATATCATAAGCACAGTTTTGTGGATGTAGCCCTAGAGAGAGGGTGAACCACGTATATCTTGTGTCGTGTGTGTGATTGATGCTTTGATCTTTTTCATTGTTATATTGTTATTTGCATTGTTGTGATAAATCAAATCTATAGTTGTGAAGAGTAGATCCAAGATGATAACTGATACATGTATGTTGTATTGTTCTGTATTAGATCCACTTGATATTCCCCTTGGTTGTAGGCATATATGTCCTGCAACCTGCCATAGCTACTTCAGGTGAGACTGCATCTACTCTGCAGGTGTTTCTAAAAGGTCCAGTAGTTAGGGCTTGTTGGTGCGCTCTTGGAGCCGAACCCTGGTTCTGCCCCTGTGCCAACAAATGGTTCCGTTGCTAGGACGAGAATATTTTTGAGGGAATTTCAAGGTGGTTTCCATCAAAGACAGAGATTCAAAAGTGGATAGAGGATCAAGAGAAGGACTTCATTGAAGCCCAAAACAAAAACCTTAATATTAGTATAGAAGAGTGGTTGGGGAAATTTCTCTTTATCGACATACACAAAATATTGTTTGGAGGGATCCATCAAGAGCTATACGAGTGGTTAGCTAGGTTAGATGATACCTAGTTCGAGATCAGATCTAGACATCCTGTGGTTTGGACGTCGGCACTGATCAAGAAGGTCAAGAGAGTCGATAACGTTGTATCAAGAGTCATAGATCGTTGGTTCAATAGAACCATTGGAGGGTATATCACTGAGTTTTTTGTTGATAGAGTAGAGTCATATAGCCAAGCTGAGAGATACATCTTCAAGGGACCCAGAGGAAAAATTTTACATTTTCTAAAGTTGAGAATCAAGATGTTGTTGCATGAAAAGAACGTCTTGAAGATACAGTAGATCGGGTGGATTTGAAAAGGCTAATGTTCAAGAATTTGGACAACGACAATGACACAAAAGCTAGACATATGTGTAGTGGGAGAGTATTCCGAGGGGTTCACCTTGAGAACCTGTTTGGGAGTTTGATCAGAGATTCAAGACCTTAACTGGTCGATTCACTTTTTAGATCCCAAATGAGCAGAACAAAGAATGGTTCATCGTTGCCCTATTACCACACTTCAGAGTTCCCTTGATGTAGCAGAAGATTGCTTCGCAATCTGAGGAACTGGAGATCACCATGAATCTCGAATCCACCCCTATGGATGAATCCAGCTTAGATATGAGCCAGATCTTGAGTCAGTTAACTAGTTTGTCTCTCGAGATTGAAGATATGAAGAAAGACAAGGGAAAAGACAAAAGTGAATACATCTGGTGTGTCAAATGAAAATCAGAAGACCATGACAAGGAGCACTGTCCCCTATTTCATGAATACTTGGCCTCAGAAGCCTCGAGCCCTTTGAAGCAATTCACATTACCCTAGTGTGAAGTATGCAGAAACAAACATCGCCCTGGTGAGTGCTATTACATGCAGAAATACATTCAGACACCCAAAAATTTGTATTGCA
The DNA here is from genome assembly GCA_009831015.1 of Picea engelmannii. Lineage (NCBI taxonomy): Eukaryota > Viridiplantae > Streptophyta > Pinopsida > Pinales > Pinaceae > Picea > Picea engelmannii. The sequence continues at coordinate 98,412 of ML806926.1, read as the reverse complement.
CGTTCTGTAAGTCAGTAGGGCATGATGATAGATATTGTAGAGCTTATGATATCATGCATGAAATGTCAAGAGATATATACAAAATCCAAGGTGAAGTATAGCAAGAAGGAATCACTATGCAGTACAACTCCCCAGGCAGAGGAAACTTCAATCCTCACGGTGGATTCTGAGGATGAGGACGAGGAGGAGTTATGGGTCGAGGATGAGGACCGATAATATATTATAATTGCGCACTACCCAGACACTTGGCAAGGGACTGTTAGAACCCTTGTACCACCTGCAGCTATTGCAACTCTTTCAAGCATGTTATAGAGGAATGTCATGTGCTTCTAGCTAAGCTTCAGGAAAGACGAGGACCCCAGCAGAATCCGCAAGTGGAACTGATGTATGTTGAACCTCATGGAGAAGACCCTAGAGTCACTATTATTACTCAAGGAAGCACTGTTACAGGAGAGGATAGACTAATCCAAGGAAATATTACAAAAGACTCAAGAGTCAAGAAAGCTACAGAGAAGATCCAGACTTTTGATGCAAAGAAAGAAAGACAAATATTCGAGGAGGCAAGAAAAGAGTTCAAAGGAGACGAAGGATCTTCATCAAAAACATGAACAGAAGTAAGAGAATATGGAATGCCTCGGGCATTTGATCAGTCTGCTTCACCGAAAGAGGGAAAAGAGGTAAGCAATCTCATGGAATTTTTATATACTTGTATTAATTTAATTGAGGATGAAAACGTTGTACAAGATACAGAACTTAATCAGTCAGTATGAGCTAGGAAAGATAGACCCCTTACCGAATAGGGAAGTACACCAAATTGCAAGAAGGAGAAGGACAAATAAGGAATTACACTTGAATTCTCAAATAAGAGAGTATGACATAGACTATGTGGTCCTCGACTTAGGGTCGGAGGTAAATGTCATGACGAAGCAAACCTAAGAACTGATGGGAAAATCGAAGTCAGTCTATTCACGTAAGAGAATTAGGATGGATAACTAGTAAACTGTCAGCCCATTTGGATGATTGGAGCATGTCCCTGTGAACATCGACGGAGTAAGGACCTTTGCAGATTTTAAGGTCATTGAAATTGTTGATGACAGCTACCCTTACTCGGTGTTGTTAGGAATTGATTGGGACTTCAATAATTACACTGTGGTTTATTTAAAGAAAAGATGTATGACATTTGAAAAAGATGGCCTTAGGGTCATCGCACCTTTAGATCCAGATGAAGGTCAGTGATACACAGAACCCATCAGAGAGGAAGACCGCACATACGAACTGGAAAACATATACAAACTAATAGCCAGACAACAAGATTACATTAATCCTATAGTCAATGGGAACTTAATCTAGTAAAGTGACAGTGCGTGTTCATCAGATTCATAGGAATCACTAGAGAAATGGCAGAACCATATGTATGAAGTATCTACAAGAATATGTGCTAGATTAACTAGAGAGGTTCGCTGGATCGGCACAACAGTCAGTAACCTACCCACATTTGATGGTCTAAATCCTCTAGAAGCCTTCCTATCAGACTTTGAAACAAGTGTACCAAGACAATAGAGATTGTTGGCAAAGGGTGAGGCCCTGAAAGCCACACTAGCAAGATGGTGTGGGACACATAAAAGTAATATCACAGACCGGTTACAATGTCGTACTTTGATGACAGTGTGGTTCTCAACACAAGCAGAATGTTGCGAAGTAAGGTACACAGGCCGAAGCTACCCGAAGGACCATGTGCAAAGTTGTAAAGAGGCCTCGAGCGATATTCCTTGAGAATAGTGGGTGTACAAATTCATTAGCACACTAGATACGACTCCTATCAACTAGTACCTTCAAGTGGAACTGTGCCTCATCACTCCAGATTGGGAAGGTATGACTCAGAATTTTGTAACCACCTTTTTATCTGAAATTCAATATCCTTCATTAGATCAAGAATTACATATTGTGAGATTGAATGTATTTGAGGAGGCATCTAGCCTCCCTTTGGAACAAGAAGAGGATGAATGGACTGCGCCCCTTCAGAAACTGCAAAGTTGTTACAACATCAATGTTAATGAAGACGATGACCCGAGGAAGGTGAACATCACAAAGATAGAAGGCTAGAGAGATGTGGAAGGACCTGGAGTTGAGCTACCATTTATTGGTCAGCCAATGAAGATTAAGAAGGTCAATATTGGAATAGAGGAGACACCAAAACTTGCCAATGTCGAAGATTATTGGGATGTTGCTACCATTGACAAGATTACAGAGTTTTTGCACGAATATCAAGACTTGTTTTCGACCAAGTTCACTGATATGAAGCGTATCAAAGGAACTATGGGAGAAATGAGGATACCTTTAAAACCAGATGTGAAGCTAGTCAAGCAAAGACCCTACAGATTGAACCCGAAATATAAGGAGAAAGTGAAGATTAAGCTCGACAAAAAGTTGGAAGCAGGGATTATAGAACCTATCGAAGAGTCGGAGTGGATCATCCCTATGGTGGTGCAAGACAAGAATACAGGCGAGATCAAGATCTACGTAGATCTCAAGAAGTTGGATGATTCTTGTTTGCATGACCCTTTCCCTACACCATTCACTGACAAAGTGTTAGATAACGTGGGAGGCCAGGAGGTGTATTCTTTTACAGATGGATTTGCAAGATACCATCAGATTCGGATTGCCAAGGAGGATCACCATAAGACCACGTTCACCACAGAATGGGGATCCTATCAATATACAGTAATTCCATTTGGATTAAAGAATGCCCCAACCATCTTTTCCAGGGTGGTGGTAGAAGCCTTCAAAGTGTTTTTGCATAAATTTCTAGAAGCATATTTTGATGATTGGATTGTTTTTAGTTTGTTGAAAAATCAAATTGAATGTCTAAGGATAATGTTGGACAAATGCAGGCAGTGTCAAATTGCTTTGAATTTGAATAAGTGCATCTTCTTCTCACCATTTGGAGTGCTATTGGTTCATATTGTATGCAAGCAGGGATTACTGGTTGACCCATCTAAAATTGCAATTATAGTTGATTTGTCGCCTCCCACTTTAGTCAAACAACTGTGCACTACGCTAGGAAATATTGGATATTACAGGAAATTCATCAAAGGATATGCCCAGATTACAGCACCAATGGAGAAACTTTTGAAGAAATACTTCCAGTTTAGTTGGACAGAAGAATGCCAGAAGAGTTTCGACACACTGAAACAAAAGATGGTTACTGCGCCTATTCTAGTCTTCCCAGATTGGAGCAACAAATTTCATGTGCATGTTGATGCATCTTCTATTGCCCTAGGAGTAGTATTAGCACAACCTGGAGAAGGGGATATCAACCATCTATTAGCTTTTGTTAGCAGGAAGCTATCTACAGCTAAAATTAATTACACCACTACAGAGAGAGAAGGATTAGCCATGGTGTATGGGATGCGGAAATTTCACCACTACTTGTTGGGAGGACTGTTTACTGATCACTCTGAGCTGAAGTACCTAGTCAACAAGCCAGTGTTGGGGGGGAGAATATGAAAATGGTTGCTGCTATTTCAGGAATACGATTTTGAAGTTGTGGTTAAGCTAGGAAGAATTAACAAAGGTCCTGGCCACTTGTCGAGGTTGGAACATGGCGAAGAGCCCACCAGTTTGGAGGATACACTGTCGGATGCACAGCTACTAGCAACTAGAAATATTGATGACCTCTTCGTAGACATAGTCTAGTTCTTGTCAACAGGAATGGCACCTAGTGAGTATACAATTCCCTAGAAGAAATAGCTAGTGGTGCGCACTACAGACTTTTCACTTATAGCTGGACAACTATACACGATGGGACCTGATGAGATATTAAGGAGGTGTGTTGTGGAGGTAGAGAGACCTTTGATTCTCACAAAATCTCATGAAGGAATCGTAGGAGGACATTACGCAGGGAAAGCAACTGCACAGAAGGTTATGAGAGTTGGCCTTTGGTGGCCTACCTTACATAGAGATGCTAAAGATTATTCTAGAGCCTGCGATGTATGCCAAAGAGTTGGGAAACCGTCCAGAAGAGACGAAATTTCATTAGCACTGGAGCTGACCCTACAAGAATTTGAGAAGTAGGCCATTGACTTTGTGGGACCTATAAACCCCCAGGAAAGTGCACAGGATCAAGGTACATCATCACTGTGACAAAATACTTGACTAGATGGGATGAAGCCAGAGCAATTAAGGACTGTAGTGCAACTATAGTTGCACGCTTCATATTTGATGACATAATAACCAGGTTTGGATGCCCCAAGATCATTATGAGTAATCAAGGCACACATTTCATCAACAAGACAATTGAATCACTGACTGAGGAATTTGCAGTCCACCATCAGAAGAGCACACCTTACCATCCACAAGCAAATGGGATGGTTGAAGCATTCAACAAAATCTTGGAGACAACGTTGACGAAGATTTGCAGTGTGAACAGGGATGACTAGGATTTAAGAGTACCTATAGTACTTTGGGCTTATAGAACCACCTATAAGAAACTAACAATGCAGACTCCTTTCAGGTTGGTGTATGGCCTTGAATCTATTGTCCCAATGGAATAATTGGTGTCGAGCTTGAGAATTTCTTCTTTTATAGACATGGATGACATTGGTATTGTTTGTGAGAGGCTTGCACAGTTGGTTGAATTGGAAGAAGATAGATTTATTGCAGGATTCCATCAACAGGTTCAGAAGGAAAGATAAAATCCCTATCATGACAAGCACATCAAGAAGAAGGTACTCAAGCAAGGTGATCTAGTACTGGTGTATGGCAGTAAGTTCCTGAAACATCCTGGGAAGTTCAGAACGCACTGGCTCAGGCCATATGAAATCACCTATGTTACAGAAGGAGTATTTTCACAGCTAAAGACATTGAACGGAGAATGGAAGGAAGGGTTGGTGAATGGGACTCGGCTGAAGTTGTACTATGGAAACTAGTAGCCTCGCAGTTCTCGGTAATAGAATGAAGAAAAGGGTCTAGGTACCAGGTGCAGTTGAAACTGGGTACCAGACACAGAAAACACAGTCTGCACAAGGATGGAGAGGAGGCATAGAGCAGAAAGAAAAGGCTTCACTATGTAGTCCAAAGTCGAAGAAAAACAGAAGGATCAGATCTGAAGTGCCTCGAGATGAGTCATGGGTGAGTTTTGGGGGCATGTTGGCCCTTGGTTATGGAAGCAAGCAAAGATCAAGGAAGAAAAGGCGAAAAGTGAACTACGCGGAAGACAGAGTGACTGTCACTAGGTCAAAGTGAGAAAAAGAGAAGAAAAGACGGAGTGAAGTATGGAAAATCAAGTCGTTGGACGAGGAGATTGAGGATGACAGATCAGCAAGGAAGAAGGATCATGGACAACTCAGCAAAGAAAAAAAATCCACTGTTGGATGCTTTGGAGCACTGTGCGAGAAGGAAGGAAAGATAGGCTGGTGAATCCCGAAAAATGCGGGTCAAGTTGACCTAGGGTTTTAGACACCTAGGGTTTTGGTATCTATGTTTTTGACACCTAGGTTTTGGCCTAAGGCTATCGGTGAGCTATCGTAATGTATAAATAAAGGTCAAGAGGACCTGGGTCGGGTCGGTACGATATTTTTGTCGATCTATATGTATTGTGTTATGAGAGATTATTGTATTGTGAGAGAGAAGTGTTGAGTGGGAGAGCCTTCTAGTATTGTAAGACCTTCAGCTGGGTGCGAAGGTCAAGTCCTACAGCTGGGTGCACAGGAAGGGGAGAGAAAGAGAGAAGAAGAAAGAAGGTCTACTAGCCGAGAACATGGACAAGAACTATATGTTTTATCTTAATATATCATAAGAACAATTTTGTGGACGTAGTCCTAGAGAGAGGGTGAACCAGGTATATCTTGTGTCGTGTGTGTGATTGATGCTTTGATCTTTGTCATTGTTATATTGTTATTTGCATTGATGTGATAGGTCATATCTATAGTTGTGTAGAGTAGATCCAGGCTGATAACTGATACATGTATGTTGTATTGTTATGTATTAGATCCACTTGATATTCCCCTTGGTTGTAGACATCTCTTTCCTGCAACCCCCCATAGCTACTTTGGGTGAGACTGCATCTTCTCCAGAGGTGTTTCCGAAAGGGCCAGTAGTTAGGGCTTGTTGGTGTGCTCTTGGAGCCGAACCCTAGTTCTGCCCCTGTGCCAACATTGGTTGAGGACAATCTATGGCATAGTGTCCTTGATGTTGAAAATTATGCTAGATAATAGACCCTCTGCCTCTACCCATTCCTCCTCTTCCTCTACGTCTAAATCCTCCTATGTTTCCCTATGCATCCATGTTCTGTTGATGATATTTTGGTGCCTGATTATACTGCGGGGGTTGTTGAAATTACGGCACTACTTGAAATTGTTGTGCATTTCCAAACAATGGCGCGGTCTATCCTTCCATCAACTCATCCTACATCCTATATGCATCTGAGGTTATTTCCTTCATTAAATATAGAGATCTACAATTATTGTCTTCATGTCCCATTGACTTACAAAAGTTACAGAAAGTACTCTTTGGTTCTATCTTGTAATTCTGCATCATTGGGCAGTGATAAGGATCATGCCCATGTGTCCTTCATATTTCACACCAAGGCCCTCCTGTAGGAAATGGATTTGGAAGTCCTACTCTCAGGTATTGCACAAATGTTTGACACTCATTCTTGTGGTGTCCTTCTGATCTGCACAGGGTACACCACATTGCTTCTCTTTTCTCCCTACTTTTATTCTGATTTAATTGCACTGTCAAGTTCTTCTGGTCTTCCTTTAGCTCTTCTATAGTTGGATATGTCTGCTTATACTGATTCTCTTCTAACTGCATCATTGCTTGCAGTGCCTCTACCTGGGTTTGAAATTTATGTTGTCTCAATGGATATTTTAAGTGTGGTAACAAAGAGTTTATAAACAATTGTCTGTGTTGCATGTCAAAAATGGGATACTTCAGTTTACCTTTCAATGTCTTGAACTTTTGATCGATGTCCCATACAGACTCTCCTGGTTTTTTTCTAACCTCAATCATCTCAATCATAAATTGATCCTATGATTTCGGCCTCTGAAACTCAGTGATCAATTCCTCCTTGATCTTTGTTATTTTTCCTGATGCACCCTATGGATTGTTTACTGCTAGACTCATATACCAATCCAGTGCACGATTTCTAAATGTTATTTCTAGTTGCGCTACTTTTTCTACCTCATTAGTGACTCTTTTCACTTCCCATATTCGCTCACACACGAATAGGTGCTTATCTAGGTCTTTTGATCCATCCCCATGAACCTTTGGTAATCTTATCATTGGATCTATTCCTTCCATTGTTGAATGTGTTGTACCTTCTATGCGCAGTACTACTATCTGTGTATTTTTGTTTGGACTTGAACTCCCACTGGTGTTGCTACTGGTACTTCCACTTGTACCAATACATGTATTTTTTTTGGTGCTTCCACTTGTACCCTCACTTATCTTTTGATCTACTAGATTCCTATGACCATCAGTCACTTGTTCTCTAAATAACTCTTTCTTTGTTGATGTGTTAATCGTACATGGGGTTGTAGGTTTTACACTAATTTGGATCTGGATATGGGTACCTTCTTCCTCATTAGATCTTTCTCCTCTAGTATTTATTTCATATATGGCATGCAGTATCTCTTCAATCTTCTCCATAGCATGGAGATCCTCTACCTCTTCCTCATCACTCTCCAAGTCTTCCCTCTCGGCTACTACTCTTTTCTTCCTATTAAGCTTATACTGGTAGGGTCTTCCACTGCACGTCATTCCTAACTTCTGCATAATTTCCTGGATATCCTCTTGATCCATCATAATGGGATATTTCTCTTTAATGTGCTCTTATCTATCCATTTCTCCCTCCATCTCAGACCTTCCTCGGTGTTTCCCCTAACTCCCCCATGCACGCAGGGTACTTTAGTTGTCTGATTCCATGGTTAATACCCCTTTATCATGCAATAATTACTTGATAAAAGTGTACAACGACCTGATGTACCTTCCCCTTAGGCCCTTAAGTAACTCTTGTTCTACTGCCCTATAAGACTTTGATGTATCTACTACAAACTTAGTGATATACTCTACTACAATGTTGTCTAGACATAAATCTACTGTGTTCGTGAATTTGTTATTCACCCTCTTCAACCACACGATATTCTCTTCTATCCACTCCACTGATATAACTCTGTTTTCGGATGGGTATCTTTCAACCATGCTATCCACTCCTACAATAGCGTGGGAAACTCACTAAAGAAACTCTCAATTATTTCACTAAATATGTATCTCTCCAAGTATTGTCTTGGCTTAAACCTAGGGATTATATTATCTTTGTGGGAAAACTCTAGTTCCTGAACTATCAACCATCTTTCAATCTCCACTTTCATGGGGTTCAAACCTACAAAAATTCCCTTCCATAAGCCATCGCGCTATACTGCGTGATACATCCCTCCCGATCTAATCTTTTGTGTTCCAACCATAAACAAAACCAGTGTTGGTTACTTATGGGTTGACCCGGGTTCTAGCTACAAGATTACCAAAAACCATTCGACCATCGACCCTTCTGGATACCAAAAGGAAACACAACACACAAAGTGCATTGTGCAGTCTCACCCGATATGGCTTCAATGGTTGGTCACGGGACTCATATGTCTGCAACCCTGGGATGGAATGTGTTTCTCTCTTAGAGGAATTGGATCTACTCGTTGTTATCCCTCAAACCCTCACTAGATATTAGTTTAGACCAATAATTCCAATAATATTTCATTAACCATTATAGCAGAATCTATTCAATGATAGGTAATCATCTACTGTAATGTAAGATTTAGATATAACACTAGCTATGACATTCATTTACTTAGTGTTGTTCTACAGATTTCATGAGTTTTTCCTTAGTGCACAATAATACAACCTTTATCAAATAACATATTCATCATAAATCATTTTAACTCAAATATAACAATAAGCAATGCAACCATTCATACACATGACATAGATATACCATGGTTCACCCCGTCCTGGGCTACATCCACAAAGATTTGTCTCTTTGTCTCTTTATTCATATTCTTCTGGCAAAGTACAGTGTTGCGCACTGTACAATTCTTCCTTCATTACACCCGATCTCCACAGATCGCAAAGTCTCTCAACAAGACTTCCTACTAAACTAAAGGACCTACTACAACCTCAACAATACACACCAACCCATTCATAGTCCTAATACATTCTACTTATACAAAACAAGGACAACACCCTTACAAAAACCCTAACCCTAAGTGGATTAGCTTTGACCACTTTATCCTTGACTTAATATTGGTTGGCACACGATCCAACCATTCTCCAAGTCGACGCTTGTCCACTTTCCAACTGCTCCGCAACAGTTTTTCCACTTTGTAACTGTTTTTTCCCGGTGTTGGTTTTCCTTTATTTTCAGCATGCTCCCCTATTTTCTAACGTTGTCTCGAAATATTCAAATTTCCTTGGTTTTCTCCCAAAGTTGCCCTACACCAACACCACGGATGCTCAGATAGAGAGAGATTCGTATTTTCAATATAACATAGCGTTGAAAGAGGATTATCTTGGTCGTCAAGTTCTTCACTTGATTTACAGTGTTGAGCTAAGTGAAGGGCTAAGTCTCGTCCCTTGATTGTCTTCAAAGTCATAATCATCAAATCATGCTCCTAAATTCTGGCAATCAAATGTGCAAGTTTCCATGAAAGATAAGTTTGTAAAGAAAAAACTTGACAACGGGAAAAGGGAATTTTACCTTCGTATGTTTGCCCAAAATAAAATAGCGAAATTTTTCTATAGCCTTGACAAGAGAAAAAGAATTTTTCTCAATATAAGAGTATTTGATCCCATCATCTAATAGACTTTGACTAATTTAAGCTACAGGTTTTTCATTGTTTTGGTCATCACATTGTAAGAGGATAGAAAAAATCGCTTCCTGTGTGGCATTGGTATATATGATAAAGTCTTTCTCAAAATTCAGTTTCGCCAAAACCGGCGCAAAACTGATTGCCTTATTAATCCTAAGGAAAAAATTCTCGACCTCATTTGTCCAATAAAAAGAATGATGTTGCTTCAGAATATTATGAATTGGTTTAACCATGACAGCAAAATCAGGAACAAATCTATGGATAAAATTAATAATGCCCATGAAAGCTTGAACTTATTTCTTGGAGGTGGGGGCAAGGAGGTTTAGAATCGTAGTAATCCTCTCATGATCTATACTTATCCCTGAATCATATATAATGTGACTAAGGAGCATACCTTTCGTGACACCGAAAATATATTTCAAAGGATTTAAAGAAATGTCAAATTTTCTGCAGCGCATGAGAACTTTTCTAAGATGACTGAAATGATCCAACCTTTTTTTAGAATAAACAGTCAAATCATCAATATAAACTTGGATAATCTTACCGATTAGATCCTCAAAATATATCTTCATAGCTCTTTGAAAGGTGGCACCTGCATTAGATAATCTAAAAGGAATTTGTTCATAAGAAAATGTGCCCCAGCATGTGGTAAATGTAGTTTTATATATATCAGTCATTTTTACCTTGATTTGATTATACCCAAAAAAATTGTCAAGTAAGGACATCATTTGAGACCATACAACCTGTTGTAAAATAAATTCCATATTAGGAACCGAAAAATGGTCTTTGACACTTTCTCTATTCAATGAACGGAAATTGACATATAATCTGATATGGCCAGTAGTTTTCCAAACAGGGACCAGATTTGATACCCAATCAGAATACTTAACTAGAAAGATTATATTAGCCTTCAATTTTCCAATCCTTTCCTAATAGTAGCTTCAAGCGCAGGGTTAATAGGTCTTTGCCTTTTCCTAACTGGTTTTACCCCTTCCTTGATCATAGGAATGACATGTTGTATGAGAGTGGGATTGAAACCACTAAGATCCTTGTATGACCAGGAAAAAACATCTTGAAACTCACGGAGTAATTCTGTGATTTTCACTTTCTCTTCATCGGAACATTGGGAACCTAATTTAATGATCTTTGGATATTCGAATGTCCCAATATTCAAGGAAATGGTATCACCAACTTTCCTTTTCGACTCCTCTTCCTTATGTGTTTCTTTGTTTCCTACATCACTTGATGAAAATGAACTTTCAAGAGGAGTCAAGCCTTTAGTAAATTTGTCATCTTCAACAGAGATGATTTTTTTGGGCTTAAATGGTTCATTTTGTATGAAAGCGCAAATTCCTTCATCACTCGGGAAAACCTGCCATGATTCTACCTTATCAGGGATGTGAGGATGATATAGAGATTGGAACGTACAATTAGGTCTTTGAGGTAAAATATGGCGGGTAGGGGATGCTGCAAAAATAGATAACCTATCATCCATTGAATTAAGTTCGCTCTTAACATGAGTGATGTTAAATGATAACAAATTTGAAATCAGCATCCAAACAACTTGAGTATAATGTTTAAGTAACTTATTGCTTGGTCAATAAATATTACGTACAATATTCACAACAAGTTCAGAATCACCAAAAACTATAAGTTGGCTACAACCAAGGTTATATGCATTTTCGATGCTTAACAATAAGGCCTCAATAAGGTGCAAGAAAATTCGAACCTATAAGAAAAATTGTGGATTTTACCTATAGGAGAATATAGAATGATGTCGGCTCCATTACCTTTATTTAAGCATGATCCATCGAAATGCATGTGCCACATGCCATCATCAAAATCAACTGGTTCAAGTATAGTGTCACCTTCATCGGAAAAGATAGAGTACACTCCCAAATCTTCTTCGAGATAATTTACATTAGGTTGGGGAACGATCTCTATATACATTGAAATTCTTTCATCCCTAAGGACTATAATTCTATTTCCATTCTGAGGGATAGACAAATATGTACTATCCAGTGAAAGGTATCCACTAGTTAAGGTTTTCCAATCCCTTCCCAAAATAATTGAGTAGTTAATCATTGGCAAATCAATTACTTGGATGTTGAGGGTTGTTCTTATCTCGAGATGTGTGCACAAAACTAAGGTTACATTCTTTATTTCACCTATAGTTGATTGTTTCAAACTGTTATAAGAGAGCATTCTTCTAGAATTTCCATTAGTGCAAGATAAGCCAAGCTCTTCCATGATAATTTTCGACATCACACTTAGACCAGACCCGCCATCATAGGAAACTATGAGCTATTTTATCCATGATTTTTACTTAAATATAGAAAGGGTGTTTTTTTACATGGTTCCTAAAATTATTTACACCTATCTTATTTATAGTTGAGTTCTCTTCCTTTGACTCTTTAAATAGATTGGCTATGGTAGAAATATTTCCTTCCATAAAGTTCTTAATATGCTTATGTTGTTCTAGGAAGGAAACCATGTCCAAAAGGGTAGCATCAACTTTGATATTAGCCAATTGGTTAAGGATAGTGTACTTATAAGAGGGAAGAAGAGAAGATATTCCTTGATCACTTGAAGTTATGACAGCTTGTGTATCAACACTTTGAGAAGATACACTTAGGGAAGAAGAAGTGCGGGGAATATCAAGTTTTCCCTTGGTAGTGTAAGATTTCTTCCTTGTATTGATTACCATAACATCCTCTAGTTCCTCCCAATCTAAAACAATGATCATAGTATCAGTCCTTTTTCCAAAGTTCTTATCTCTAGCATTCTTTTTAACCTTGCAGGTATTCTCATCATGATTTTCTTCACAGAAATTACACCAACTGTGAGTCATTATGGCCTTCGGTTGAAAAGTGTTTTCATTCATGTTTCTAAAAGGAGCTAAGGAAGAAGAAGAAGCCCCATGGGGACAGGAAGAAGAAATTTATTTCCGTTCGTAAGCTATCATCATATTGTTCATATCTTGCATGAGTTGTAGAATGGCAGACATGTCTATTTGCCTGACCAAGTCTCCCTTAGGAAGACCTGTTCTTTCAAGTTGCTCTTCATATTCTAGGAAATCCTGAAGGGCAGAACCGATATTTTCGATAGCCTTCTCTTCAAGTCTATGATGATATGGAGAAGGTAATGCATTATAATAATGCATGAAAGCAGCTTGATTTTGAGGATGGATTAGTTAGGTAATTTGATTATATAGTTTGGTGAAACAAAGGTTAAAAGATTTAATGGTTTCACCATCCTTATAAGAAATATTGGTGTATTCCCTTAACTGATCAACTGGACTCTTGGGCTATCCATAAGTTGATTTGAAATAATAAACCAATTCTTCCCAAGTTGAAAGGATTTTGGGAGGGAGGTCAAAAACATTTGTTGTAGCTTTCCCTTCAAGGGAATTGACAAATAAACGCATGCAAGTTTCGTTATAGTTATCCCCTATGTTGTGAAAAGCATTATAAAATGCCACTAGGGGTTCATTTATAGAAATGGTACCATTTCCTAAGAACCTAGGTAAATGATACTTGAATTTTGGTAATGGGTGGGTGGTTGGTGCGAGATTCAAGGGGGGAGATATGTGCGATGGGGTGGTTGTAGCATCTTCCTCAAATTGGAAAAGTGCATATTTCTTAATGACCTTAGAAGGATTGGTAGTGGATTGAATAGGTATTTGATGACTATAGATACTACCAATCATGAATGAAGTGGAAGGTTGTGAGGAGGAGGGACCTCAAATGCCATTACCACTACCCGTAGATATCATGTTGAAAGTGATAGGTATGGGTGATGTGGATGCACTAGTAGAATCAGATAAGTTTCACCTAAGAGAACTTAATTGTGTTGATAAGACAATTTTCCTCCTTCCTATTTCAGAAATAGGGGTAGCTTCAGGGGACAACCGTCTTATCCTTTCGAGAAATTCGAGGGTTAAAGAACATGAAATAAAATATCGAATAGGTAGGAAAAATAAGGTTATTGTTGATTTCTGGGTTTCCTTTTCCTAGCTTCCCAACGTTCACATATGTTTATGTCCCTAGTAATTAATTCCCAAGAGTTTTGAAGTTCATCACGAGTACTAACAGTTGCTAAGATAGTATTAAACAAGGTCAATCCAATGTTGGTTTCGTCATCAAGACTGTTGGATCATGTTGTCATTGATGCCAATGGTTTGTTATTGATGCCAATTGTTTGATTATTTGGGAGATTGTTGGATCATATGTCATTGATGTAAATGGTTTGGTTTGATTGATGTCATTTATTGATATCAAGTAATTTATTGATATGATGCCTTTGATGAGAATGATATATGTCCAAGTGGAAACCAATCGATGCAAAGATGAATCATTAGTGTATTATCATCGTTGATAAGGTGCACAAATGGATGAACTCCAAAGTGGTCCCCTTATGGTGAAATCCCTCACGGGAAGACACTTTATGGAATGAGTTATCCTAGAAGAATGATTGGAGGACCCATTCTTGTATGTGGAATAATGAGATGAAGATCAATGAATTTGTTGGTGAAACTGTCCTAGATGGATAGTGCTTGTCATGCTATTTCTAGTGATATGTGGAATGTCACATAACTCCTCACGGTTTGAGAGTTATGGCCTTATGAAGCTGGAAGACCCCCATATGATGGCTTGAAGCACCAAAAGGTCAAAGAAGCAAAAGTGCTTGAAAAGAAGAAATCATTATTTAAATGATAAAGTAAAGTGACAAAATAAAGATGGATTATTTAAATGATAAAGTAAATTGACAAAATCAAGAAGGAATATTTAAATGATAAACTATTCGAGAACTTTCTATTCATGGAAAGTGGTTAACCCTAAAATAAGTAAAATAGGTTAAGTGACCTAGAAATAGGTTAAGTGACCTAGAAATGGGTTAAGTAACCTAAAAATGGTTTAAGTGACCTAGAAGATGAAAGTATAAATAAGAAGCTACGATCTCTTGTAGAATACACATTTTTGGTGAGAATCCTTGTGGATCAATGGAGAGATTCTTGTGAATATCTTGTGGAGTATTGATGGAGAGCTTCTTGTAAGAGCATCTTATTGATGTGGATATCTTGAGCATGATTGAAGATCTATTCTGAAGAAGAGAGCGAGAGGAGGATCTCATGAATGCATCAAAGTTTCGGCAATGTCAGAGATTTTGATGGCAAAAGTTACAGATTCACGAAAACCTTATTTTCTAATGTCCATGCAAGTTGTCTATGTATAGGGTGCGTGTACACACGGGCTAACTTTGTACAAGGAGTGTGGAGTAGATAAAATCATGGAGATTTTTGTTTGAGATGGTGCCAAGCTCTTGGATGATGAGGCAGGTTCCATATCTGCATTCTATGGCCTCAGATCTATCACTGAGAAACTGGTATGGCATTCTTGGTATGGCTTCTATGATGTGAGTCAGTTTGGTTGATTTGGTTGATGGAGTGAGCAGCACTCTTGTGATTCAGGAGTGACATGATTGAGATATCATTCATATTAATTTGATGTGGAGCATGAGCAAGCTATTGGAGAGCTTGGATGTGTTGTGACTGGTTGTGGGTCAGTTTGGACAGTGGAAGACAAAAGGGTTCTAAGCATATGAAGAAAATCAAAACCCTAGTTGCTTAGAAGCAGATGCTTGTTACATTATACACTGGCCGCGTTCACATGCAATTTTTAGTGAGCCAGGGTGCGTTCACACACGGGTTGCACTACTAACAGGTCGTGTACCTGTTGACAGATTGATATCTGTTGAGGATTGTTGCCTCATCTCAGTTGGTGCTGAGGATGTAAGCTGAGTCTTGCATATAGAGCTGGTGCTCTTGTAGAGTTGTACTCTATTCAGTTGTTGTTGATAAACCCCAAGGATTGTAGTCCGTAATAAAAAGAAAATTGTACATACATCTTGTGTTCTTTGTGTCCATTGTGATGATGACTTGTTGATATATGTTGTTGATATGTGCCTACATCTAACTGGTTATAAATGACAGCAATGGGTAATGAATAAATTTTGAATGCTAATTGATGAGTTTTGTGCAAGAGGGAAGTTTTGGGAAAAAGAGCCCCACACTCATTCACCCCCCCTCTAAGTGTGCTAGGTTTGTCCAACAAAGACTGTCTCCAATATTAGGTTGTCTCACAAAAGGTAATGTCATGGAAAAAATCAGTCAAAGAGTAATCAGACAAAACAAAAAAATAAATACAATCGTGATATAATCAACCAGAGATATATAGAAAGATCTCCCTAGTATGGTCGCCAAATAAATGTTGAGGAAAATGTATGAAGAACATTACTCAAGTATTTTAAGATCTTGTTGGGCTAGGGAAAGATAGTTGGAAATGTTACCCAGAGTTATAGCCTTAAATTCAAAAAAATAATCACTTAATCCAAAGGTATTAAGTATGAGGGACCAAGGTTGGTTTTATGTACTATATGTAACTATGCAAAAGAAATAAAAAGAAGAAAAAATATACATAAGTGTGTGCATGGATAAGAGATAAGGATAAAAGAAAAATCTAAACA
Source organism: Picea engelmannii (assembly GCA_009831015.1). Lineage (NCBI taxonomy): Eukaryota > Viridiplantae > Streptophyta > Pinopsida > Pinales > Pinaceae > Picea > Picea engelmannii. The sequence goes on along the minus strand of ML806926.1, from coordinate 82,027 downwards.
ATATAATCACGACACACATGTGAGGCTGAAATTAGAAATCTATTTTTTTATATTAACTTCATTATGAGATACAAAGCTAATTTCTCTTTACAAACCCCTGTGAGGGTAAGGAGCAAAGTCATATTTAGAATTCTATGATGGGAACCATACAAAAATAATCTGGCAACAAAAGAAAATTGAAGCTAAAGATCTAGATCAGCTTGCCACAAAATGTTGTCACTTGACTCTGCAAAATATTCTTTATCAGCCATGAAATTTAATCCATAAACAAACAAGAACGCACAGATTTCCAAAGATAAATCATACACCTTTAGAAACAAGTTGCTGCAAAATATGATTTAGTTTTGAATCTTTCTTCCTTCAATAGGACCCTGTTGTCATCACGATGGTTAAGCTTTCTAGTAAACTCAAAATGAATGAAGAATGAAAGTATCTCACAAGTCTAGAGCAAACCTTATAGCAGAAGTTCTACTCTTATTCTCTCTTACTCCTTTGTCTCTTCATTTGATTGAGATTTTACCATTTGTCAACAAGTTATGGTAGTTCAACTACCTTCCTTTTGTTAAGCTTAATTAGCTTAGCTAATTTGTTGAGACAAATAAATAATAATACATAAATAAGGCTCTATTTAAATAATAACTAAATAGGTGGGACCCCTTGTCACTCCATTTTCATTTTTTAAATGATTGTCAAAACAAGGAACGTAATACCCCAAATCAATTAACTCAAGTATTCTCCTTGTAACTCCCATCCTCATAAATAGTCAAAATATTTTAAGATCAAAATAAACATGACTATAGAAAAATATAGAGTCATACTCATGTTGTCCCAAAACATCTTGTCTAAATATGTCCTTGTTGTCCGAAACATTTTTTATCACACCAATAAGATTTGTCTTCAAAAGAAAATCATTAAAAATCACTAAAAACCATATTTTTTGTGTGAGGCATTTTGCCTCTTTTCACTGTTGTCTTCTTTTGATCCCATTTCTAACTTTTCATGTGCAACAATCTTCAGCTAATTAAGACCTTGTGAGTAGATCTCACTGATGACATGGGAGAAAATTTATTTGAGGTGAAGATGGGATGACACAGATTCAAAGGAATCTTTGGAGGACTTGGAAGGATTGGCCACTCCTTTTCCCTTATCTAGCTCTGGCTTGGGAACATCAATTTTTAGATTTTTGCCTTGAATGAGAGGATTGTACTGGTGAGGCAGCATGATCAAATTGGTCATTTGGTTTGATTGACGGTGGAGGGGGAGGTAATGGCAATGACATTATAGGCCAACCATAGTGATGAGCTACAGGTTGATGAACAATTTATTGTCAGCCATTATCGGCAGGTGGTTCTGGCTGTATAGACACATGAGGGGGGACATAGATACCAGAGAAATTTTGATGTCGCTAGAAAGGAGGCCTATCAAGTATAGGTTGGAGATTTTTTTGGCCAACTAGATTAAAAATCCCAACTTGGAAAATTTGATTTAGTTATTGTGGATCAATGTCAAAATGTATCAAAATCGTGGCCTTCTATGACCTCTTTGCTAATTATTTCCTTTGCCTCTATTTGCACCTATGTCATTGCTGCCTCTACTAAATAAACTCATCCTAAAGAAATATTCCAATCATGTTATGAAAAACTCTTAACAATCCATGCATCAATACTCTACCTAAATAAAATCGAAAGATTAGACATTTTCCCCAGTTTCCAGAATGGAAGCAATCTTATTGATTTTAGCTTATGCTTGCTCCAAGAATATTAAAGTATATTAGATGGATGTAAAATCAACTTTTCTAAATGGGGAACTTGAAGAAGAAATATACATTGAACAACCAGAAGGATTTCAATTGTCAGAGAACGCAGATTATGTGTGTAAATTGAAGAAGGCCTTATATGGTGTAAAACAGGCTCCTAGAGCATGGTACTCTAGACTGGATAAATATCTATAGCAGGTAGGGTTCAAAAAAGGAAGTGCAGACAACAACCTCTACATCAAGGTAACTCAAGATAGTATTTTATTAATTGAAGTTTATGTTGATGATATTATTTTTGGAAGTATTGATGACAGGTTAAGATAGAAATTTGCAAAGGATATGCAGAATGAATTTGAAATGTCATTACCTGGAGAAATCTACTTCTTTATGGGTCTTTAGATACATCAAAGCAACCAAGGATTTTTTATTTCTCAAACTAGGTATATCAAAGAAATGCTAAAGAGGTTAAGAATGGAATATTGCAAACCAATTACCACTCATATGAAAACTAGTTGCAAGTTGAGAAAAGATGATGATACAAAGTCTACATATCAGAGGAAATACATGTCAATGATTGGTAGCTTACTATATGTGACAGCATCTAGATCAGATGTAATGCAGGAAGTTGGACAGGTGGCACGATTTCAAGTAACACCAAAGGAATCACATGTATTAGCAGTGAAGAGGATTTTCAAATATCTCAAAGGAGCAGAAGAGTTTGGATTATGGTATCCAAAAAGAAAGGATCTATCACTTATTGCCTACACAGATGTAGATTGGGAAGGTTTCATTGATGACCAATGAAGCACTAGTGTTGCAGCGTTCTACTTGGGTGAGTGTTTAGTATCATGGTTAAGCAAGAAACAATCATCAGTATCCTTATCTACAGCTAAGGCAAAGTATATTGAAGCAGCAGCATGTTATACACAGGTTCTATGGATGAAACAAACTCTGATAGATATACAGGTTGAGTATGATGAGCCCATTCCAATCTATTGTGATAATACAAGCACCATCAATATCTCAAAGAACCCGGTGATGTACTCCAAGACGAAGCACATTCCAATAAAGTATCACTTTCTACGGGAACAGGTTGCAGAGAAGAACATCAGAGTTGAATATGTGGGCACAAAAGAACAAGTGGCAGACATCTTTACAAAACTGCTTCCACGGGAATCCTTTAAGTATCTTTGCCAGAGAATCAGATGAATTTCTACTCCAAAATGAATTCTTTTGAATGCTTATCTTATATTTCTTAGATTTACATGAGAAAGCACCATACAAAGGACAGTTCAGGTAAGGAGATCAGTTTAAGGAAGATTTCAGTTAAGGGGAGTATCCCCAAGGATAGTTCAGTTAGGGGGGAAATTCCCAGATGGAAAGATACCTTTGCCATCGATGACAAAGGGGGAGAGATTTATCAGATGCAGAACACAAAGGCATGGTTCCAGGGGGAGCGATGGTCACAGGGGGAGCATGAGTGATATGACTTCAGTATTGCATGACATGACTTTAGTATTGCATCATATTGTTGCCATCAATGCCAAAGGGGGAGATTGTTGATTAATTGGGTTGGTTTTCATTGATGTCAACCATTGAAGAAATTCCAGTAGAAAATTTCGATAGCACAAAGGTTTGGGTAATGAACTCAAGTTTGTTTGATGGATAATGGTATGAGTTTTGATATATTTGCAGGTAATACTATTCTAGATGGATAGTACATGTCATGCCATTTACGTTGGTATGTGGAACGCCACATAACTCCTCACGATTAGAGAGTTATGACCATGTGAAGTTGGAGAACCCTCATGAGTCATCTAGAAGCCCCAAAAGGTCAAAGTATTCAAAGTGTTTGCAAAAGAAATTATTTAAATAATAAAGTTAATGGAGAACTCCCTAAAATAAGGAAAGTGGGATGCTACATGAAAGTATAAATACGAGGCAAGGCCCTCTCATTTAATTACACTTGAACCTATTGAATATCATTGAATATCTATTTTGTGAAAGGTTATTTGGGAAGGTATTATTGATAGAGAAAATTGTGGAAGAAAAAGTGCGGCAGAAAAAGGACGACAGAAAAATTGCGGCAGAAAAAGTGAGACAGAAAAATCGCGACAGAAAAAGTGTGGCAAAAAAATCACGGCAGAAAAATTGCGGCAGAAAAAGTGCGGCAAAAAAATCGCAGCAGCAACATGGTTGGGGTCTATTTATGAGAGATATTGCACATCTTTTTTGAGGTTGTTTGGTGCAGGTTGCTTGGTACAGGTTGTTACAGGTTATTGTTACAGGTTGACAGTGGCAGTTGTTGATTCGGTGATAGTGACAGACTGTCTACATTTGCCATTTATATTTCAGGGCAGTTAGATGGGGCAAGGATAGGTGGTTGTAGCCACCTCCCGGTTGTAGCCGGAGAACTTAGGGGGTTGTAGCCTCCTTTTGGTTTTAGCTAGAGAATTGGGGAGTTGGAGCTTCCCTCATGTTGTAGCCTAAGAAACTAGGGGGTTGGAGCCTCCTTCCAGTTGCAGCTGGAAAACAAAGGAAGTTGGTGCTTTCAATGAATGTAATTCCTCAAGACATATAAGAAAAAGCATTTTGTGGTTTTCTCCCACTTTGGGTTTCCACGTAAAAACACTAGTGTACTCTGTATGTGTATGATTTTTCATTTGTTCATTGTTTATTTACTCTGCAATTATTGGATGATAATGCTACACTCATATAACACTTGCATTATATAGTTAAAAATGATTAAATTTCTCTATTACTGATTCAACCTCCCTCTCAGTAATCCAACACTAATGTGCATTGTCCTTGGGATCATCACTAGAATAGTGCATTACTCATGATTTCCTGATCTCCTCCTCACTTCACTTTGTTTCAGTTAGTTAACTGAAAATTGATAGACTAGTTAACTCAAACTAGGTGGTCGTTCACTCCCATAACTGTTTGATAGACTAGACTAGGTGGCAGTTTACTCCCGTAACTGTTGGTGTGTGTCTAGATCACTCTAGACCACCACAATGGAACATTAGTTACTCATGTATCCTATATCTATTGTAAATTATTCACTCTTTAAGTGTGGAATACGGTTAATCAGAATTTTTATATTCTTTTTCTTTTGCTTCTTCTTTCTCAATTTCTCTCTGCAAATGTGTGTGGTATTTTCTAGCTAGATTTATTTTGTGCAGGTTCAACACATTTACATGGTATCAGAGTTGACGGACTGCTAAGCAAAAGCTACACCAAATTATTTTTTGCAGGTACTGAAGATTGAAGAACACAGAAAAGATGGATTATTCGTCGGCAATACTTCTCACGCCTCATAACTATTTGGAGTGGAAGACAAAAATTATGTTTCTTTTCAGATGCAGAGGCTTGTACCAAATAACTATGGAAATGGAAGTAGAGCCTAATTCCGCCGATGAGAAAAACGATATTCTCAATAGACAATATATGGCCATAGGATGTATCATCTGGTTTATTTCTCCTAAAATTCTCCATCAAGTATATGATGACTCACAAGAATAAAATCCAAATGAATTATGGACCATATTGGACGTTCTATTTGGGAATAAATAATGTTGTGAATATTTCATGCAGGAGGTTGAACAGATAGAGCCAGAAGAGAAGCCATCAGAAGATTAAACCTCTTATTATGAAGAGTCTTCTACAAAAGTATTTGCACAAATTTGTATTCCATTAATTGAAGATGATGTCTACTCCATTTCATATTTTTTTTTTTGAATTTCATGTGGAATATATATGGCATGTATCTCAGGGGTCAGATGCAGACATTGTTTCATGCACAATGCATGCATCTCAGGTGACAAAAAGGGAGCCACGCACATCAGACTCAATTATGATATTTTCCAAGAAATATTTTCATAAAAAAAAATTGATATTTGAATTCCTCTCGGGAAAATATCCAATTTAAAAAAAAAAATCGTCCAAAACAGATTTCGGGAAGTGAAGTTATGATCATTTTAAACTCAACAAAATTTCAGCGTTTTTTCGGAAACGGCCACACGGTTTTCAAAGTTTTATCCAAACTTTATTTGGATATTCTTCATTACAAGAAGAGAAATTGGATATGTGTCAACATCTAAATGGTGCATCTACTTCATCCGATCTGTGCAGACATATATATATTCAACAAAATCTTCAACGCGCACAAACTTGCACAGTTGCGAGGTCTTCTTGGAGTGAAGGACAGGGTTGCTTAGCAACTGCTTTTTGTTTCTTCTCATTTATTTATTTTTATGCATTGTAATTGGAAGGGGGGGGTTCCCATGAGGTTTTCTCTCTTTCCTCATTTATTTCAGTGTATCTTTTGTATTTGGGTACCTAACATGGCCTCATTGTCGGGACCCATTCTTTATTTTCACCATAGTGATGTTCAGGGGGGGTGTTGGAGTTACTTCACACACACCTAGGATTTATTTTTCCTAAGGTTTTTCCTTTTTTATTAATCATTATTCAGTCTCCTATATTTTAGGAAGAATATTCCTCTAGGGAGAATATTCTCTTCAGTTTGATCAGTTGAGTGGAGTCTAGATGCTACATTGGGATTACCAGCATGCATCATTGGGATCATCACCAGCTAATCCGCATTTTCCTTGGGATCATCACCAGACTAGTGCATTACTCATGATTCCTTGATATCCTCCTCACTTTAATATGTTTCATTCAGTTAATTGAAGACTGACAAACTAGTTAACTCAGACTAGGTGGCAATTCATCCCGTAATTGCCTGAGAGACTAGACTAGGTGGAAGTTTACTCTCGTAACTGCTCGTGTGTGTCCATATCACTTTAGACCACCTCAATGGAACATTAGTTACTAATGTATGCTATATCTATTGTAAATTATTCACTCTTTGAGTGTGGAATACGGTTAATGAGAATTCTTCTATTCTTTCTCTCTTGCTTCTTCTTTCTCAATTTCTCTTTACAAATGTGTTTTGTATTTTATAGCTAGATCTATTATGTGCAAGTTCAAAACATGTTAATTTGTTGAACCTATTCTGATGTGTTGAGCATGCACAGAATAGATCTTTCTAGAAAATACCACACACATTTTCAGAGAGAAATTGAGAAAGAAGAAGCAAGAGAGAAAGAATATAAAAATTCTCATTAACCGTATTCCACACTCAAAGAGCGAATAATTTACAATAGATATAGGATAAAATGAGTAACTAATGTGTCATTTTGGTGGTCTAGAGTGATATGGACACACTCCAGCAGTTACAAGAGTAAACTTCCACCTAGTCTAGTCTCTCAGGCAATTACGGGAGTGAACTGGCACCTAGTCTCAGTCAACTAGTCTGTCAGTCTTCAATTAACTGACTGAAACAGAGTGAAGTGAGGAGGAGATCAGGGAATCATGAGTAATGCACTAGTCTGGTGATGATCCCAAGGAAAATGTGCATTAGCTAGTGATGATCCCAATGTTGCATGGTTGTAATCTCAATGTAGCATCTAGACTCCACTCAAATGATCAAACTGGAGTGAAAACTGAAGAGAATATTCTCCCTAGAGGAATATTATTCCTAAAATATAGGATATTGAATAATGACTAATAAACAAGGAAAAACCTTAGGAAAAATAAATCCTAGGTTTGTGTGAAGTAACTCCAACATAACCTGAGGATGAGAGATGGAGACTCGGTGGTAGAGCATTTGAACGCCTTCAATACTATGGTAAGTCAGTTAGTATCTGTTGAGATTAAAATTTCAGATGAAGATAAGTGTATCAGTTTACTTTGTTCTTTACCAGACTCGTGGGATAGTTTGGTTGTGGCCATAGGTAGTAATACAACTGCCTTGAAGTTTGATGAAGTGGTCTCATCCTTGTTGTTGGAGAATATGAGACAGAAGAATATGGAAGGACATAGAACAGACGCATTATTTGCAAGAGGATGCTCCCAAGAAAGAAATAGATCTAAGTTCTCAAGTGGAAGATATAATTCTAAGGGTAGATCTAAATCTCCTGGAAATTTTGTAAAGGGATGTTGGAGATGTGGAAAAGAAGGGCACTACAAGAAGCAGTGTAGATCCAAATTTGAGAAAAAACGGAATCTGAAGAATTTCCTTCTACAGAAGAAAAGACCTTCAAGGAAGAAGGAGGGGATGTGTACTTGGCCTCTTCAAGAACGCATGCAGATCATGAGGCATGGTTGGTTAACTCAGGTGCATCCTTTCATATGAATCCCCACATGGAGTGGTTCTGTGAATATGAAATGTATGATGGAGGTAATGTTTTCTTAGGTGATGATTCGACAACCAAAATCATAGGACAAGGAAAAGTCAAGTTAAGGATTGTTGGGTATGTGTTATATTATTTGCATGAGTAGTAGTGTCTGAGGATATGTGCCAAGTGCGCAGGGGGATTAGAGGGGGGTGCAGGGGGGCAGAGCCCCTTACATGAGGGTTCGGGGGCAACACCCTCGAGAAAAAAAAAAATCTGCATCAGGACCGCATTTTTCTGCCTCGGGACCGCATTATATTTAGGTGGTTTTTTAGCACATGGTTTCTTTGCCGATGGTTTTCTATTTTCGTTTAAGGAATTATGGTTTTGGACTAATCCAGGTCATTGGGTTAGTTTTTTGGATGCCGCTGGCCCCTATATGTATTTTGTATTGTAAACATTGTAACATGATGAATAATATAGAATATGATGGTTTTCCCAGTTTGGGTTTCCAGGGGAAAAATCTATGTGTAATGTTTGTATTTGCCATTGTATCTTTTTTGTTCCTTTTCTGAATATATGTTTGCAGTAGATATTGTACAAGGTTAGAATTTACATTTGGTATCAGAGTTTTATTAGCTTCAGGGGGATGCCTTTGTGGTCAAGGGTTTGGCTCAAGACTGTGATAAGCCTTGTTACAGTGGGAGATCTATGGTATTGATTTTCCAGGTGAAAAGAAATGGCAAGCAATTCGAAGATGGAGATCGAGAAGTTTAATGGGAAAAATTTTGAGTTGTGGAAGCTCAATATGGAAGATTTGTTGGTGGACAAAGATCAGTGGATCGCAGTAGATCCAAGTATTGCACCTACGGGAACTTCTGTAGATGACTGGAAAAAGTTGGATCGGAAGGCAAAGAGCACAATATGATTGTGTCTCTCCAATTCAGTATTACTAAATGTGTCAAAGGAAGCTACAGCCAAGGATTTATGGGAAAAGTTGGGGAAGTTGTATCAGTCTAAGTCCCTAGTAAATAAACTATTCCTGAGAAAGAAATTGTATAACCTGAGGATGAGAGATGGAGACTCGGTGGTAGAGCATTTGAACACCTTCAATATTGTGGTAAGTCAGTTATTATTTGCTGAGATTAAAATTTCAGATGAAGATAAATGTATTAGTTTACTCTGTTTTTTACTAGACTCGTGGGATAGTCTAGTTGTGGCCATAGGTAGTAATACAACTTCCTTGAATTTTGAAGAAGTGGTTTCATCCTTGTTTTCATAGGAGATGAGACGAAAGAATATGGAAGGACATAGCACAGATGAATTATTTGCAAGAGGACGTTCCTAGGAAAGAAATAGAACTAATTTCTCAAGTGGGAGATCCAAGTCTAAGGGTAGATCTAAATCTCCTGGAAATTTTGTAAGGGTATGTTGGAGATGTGGAAAAGAAGGGCACTACAAAAAGCAATGTAGATCCAAAGTTGATAAAAAGAAGGGATCTGAAGAATCTTCTTCTACAGAAGAAAAGACCTCCAAGGAAGAAGGAGGGGATGTGTACTTGGCCTCTTCAAGCACACATGCATATCATGAGGCATGGTTGGTAAATCTGGTGCATCCTTTCATATGACTCCCCACAGGGAGTGGTTCTGCGAATATCAAAGGTATGATGGAGGTAATGTTTTCTTAGGTAATGATTCGACAACTAGAATCATAGGAAGAGGAAGAGTCAAGTTGAGGCTCATAGATGGAAGGATTATAACACTGCCTGGTGTTCTACACATCCCAGGTTTGGCCAGAAATTTGATTTATGTAAGCAAAATGGACGATGCAGGGGTAAAAACAATATTTGAAAAGGAAACCTACAGGATGGTTCGAGAAGCAATGGTGTTGCTGAGGGGAGTTTAGTTTCGAACTCTGTATAAGCTGCAAGGAAGAACTATTAGTGATGGGTGTAATAGTTCCATTGTTCCTGATATTGGAGTTGAAAAAGAAAGAACTCCTACAGTCTCTGGAGAAAAGGTTATCTTGTGGCACCACAGACTTGGGCATATCGGAGAGAAGGGTCTTCGACTACTACACGGTAAAGGTATGGTTGAAGGTATGTCTAACTACTCTATGGATTTTGATTTCTGTGAAAATTATCTATATGGGAAGCAGAATCGGGTAAGATTCCCCTCTGGTGCAACGAGGACAGAAGGAATTTTACAGCTAGTTCACAGTGATGTTTTTGGACCTATGTCGGTCCCATCATTGGGAAAACATCTGTACTATGTCTCATTTATAGATGACTTCTTGAGGAAGACTTGGATATATTTCCTCAGGAAGAAATCTGAAGTCTTTGATAAGTTTAAAGAGTTTAAGGCTCTTATTGAGAATCAAACAGAGAAAAGAATTAAGGTGTTGAGGACATATAATGGCAGAGAGTTCTGCGGAAATGAATTTGAAGAATTCTGTAAGTGTGGTATAGCAAGGCAGAAGACTACTCCATATACACCTCAGCAGAATGGAATTGCGGAAAGGATGAATAGGACGTTGATGGAAAAAGAAAGGTGCATGCCCAATGGTGTCAGGTTAGGGCAAGAATTTTGGGTAGAGGCAGTGGGTATTGCATGTTACCTGGTCAACAGATCACCCTCATCAGTATTGGATGACAAGACTCTACAAGAGGTATGGACTGGTATGGAACCTTCTCTCACACATCTCAAGGTTTTTGGTTGTGACGCATATGTTCATGTTCCAAAGGAAAACAAGAGCAAGATGGATAAGAAAGCTGAAAAGTGTATTTTTATTGGATATAAAGATGGTCTCAAAGGTTATAAGCTTTGGAACCCAGAAAATAAGAAGGTAGTGTATAGCCGAGATGTGGTATTTAGAGAAATGAAGGATGTTGTTAAACAGGAATCCCTACCAAGGAATAACCAGAGAAGATAGAGTTTGATTTAAAGGATGATGAATCAGACTCTATAGAAAAACATGAATCAGAAGAAGAAGATCCTCATACTCCAATATTGAGGAGATCGGATTGGGAAAGAAGGCTACCGGAAAGGTATAGTCCATCTGATTTCCGTTCAATTTTTTCTTTGTCTATTACTGATGATGATCCTAACTATCAGGGAAGCAGTGGATTCGGAAGATGGAAATCTCTGGAAAAGGGCCATGGACGAAGAAATGGAATCTTTGGATAAGAATGAGGCTTGGGATTTAGTGGAGTTGCCAACTGGAAGAAATCCCATTGGCAACAAATGGGTATTTAAAAAGAAGTTGAATGCAGAAGGAAAAGTGGAGAAATACAAAGCTCAGTTAGTAGCAAAGGGTTATTCCCAGGTTGAGGGAATTGATTTTGGTGAGATTTTTTCTCATGTTGCCAAGTTAACCTCCATAAGATTTATGTTATCTATTGCTACTGCATTTGATTTTGAAATAGAACAAATGGATGTAAAGACAACATTCCTACATGGGGATCTGGAAGAAGAAATCTATATGAAGCAACCAAAAGGTTATGCTGTGAAGGGAAAGAAGGAGCTGGTTTGCAAGCTGAAAAAGTCCATGTATGGTTTAAAACAATCACCAAGGATGTCGTATCAAAAATTTGATACTTATATGTTGGGACTTTTCTTCACAAGAAGAAAAGAGGATCAATGTGTGTATTTTAAATTAAATGGTGATCATTTGACTTATTTGGTCCTATATGTGGATGACATGTTGCTGATAGGAAACAACAAGGAGATTATTCAGGATGTGAAAACTTAGTTGTCCTCTAAATTTGGCATGAAGGATCTCGATGCTTCAAATTTCATTTTGGGCATGGAAATTAAAAGAGATTGGAAAAGGAGGAAACTTTGGCTAAATCAAAGAAAATATGTGGAGACAATATTTCAGAGGTTTAATATGAAGGAATCTAAACCGATCAAGGTTCCTATTCTTGTTGGTGTAAAGTTATTTGTGGATCAGTGTCCCAAGACACATGAAGAGGAGGAGGACATGTCTCATGTTCCATATGCGAGTGCAGTTGGCAGTTTGATGTATAGAATGGTATGTACTAGACTAGACATTGCACATGCAGTGGGAGTTTTGAGCATGTATATGTCAAAACTAGGGAAGGAGCATTGGACAACAGTAAAAAAGGTTTGAAGGTATTTGTGTGGCACTGCTAGCTATGGATTGTTCTACGAAGGAAGACTGGGATTGGACAGAGTGGTGGATATACATGGATTTTTGGATGCAGACTAGGATGGAAATCTGGATCGTAGGATATCTACAAGTGGGTATGTATTTAACCTGTTTGGAGGAGCAAGAAGTTGGATGAGAAAAAGATAGGTTGTAGTGGCACTTTCAACTACAGAAGTTGAATACATGGCATCCACTCATGCAAGTAAGGAAGCAGTATGGTTACAAAGATTGTGTTCAGGTATTGGGTTGGTACAACAAGTTGTAAGGATAGATTGTGACAGTTAGAGTGCAATTTTTCTGGCAAAGAACCCAGCTCATCATTCAAAGACAAAGCATATTGATATTCAATATCACTTTGTGAGAGACATGGTTAAAGAAAAGAAAGTATTGTTGATGAAGGTGGACACTTTGAATAATGTTGCAGATTCATTAACAAAATCTATGAGCAATGATAATTTCTCTTGATGTAGATGATCCATGGGCATTGTTGCTCTGGATTGTTGACTATGTAACCCTGTAACCCCCTATATGCAAAGAAAACAACAAGTGGGAGAATTTTGGGTATGTGTTATATTCTTTGGACGAGTAGTAGTGTATAAGCATATGCATTGGGTGCACAGGGGGGCTAAAGGGGTGGGTGCTAGGCCCCCCTTTGGGGGGTGCAAGGAGGCGGAGCCCCCCGCGCAAGGGTTTGGGGGCAGCACCCCCGAGAAAAAAAAAATCGGCATCGGGACCACATTTTTCTGCCTCGAGACCGCATTATATTTAGGTGGTTTTTCGGCACATGGTTTCTTTGTCGATGGTTTTCTATTTTCGATTAAGGAATTAGGGTTTTGGACTAATCCAGGTCATTGGGTTAGGGTTTTGGATGTCGTTGGCTCCTATATGTATTTTTTATTGTAAACATTGTAATATGATGAATAATATAGAATATGATGATTTTTCTCGGTTTGGGTTTCCAGGGGAAAAATATATGTGTAATGTTTGTATTTGCCATTGTATATTTTATGTTCTTTTTCTGAATATCTATTTGCAGTAGATATTGTACAAGGTTAGAATTTACAAGGCTCATAGATGGAAAGATTATAACACTATCTGGTGTTCTATAGATCCCAGGATTTGCCAAAAATTTGATTTTTGTAAGCAAAATGGACGATGCAGGGGTAAAAACAATATTTGAAAAGGAAACCTGCAGGGTGGTTCAAGGAGCAATGGTATTGTTGAAGGCATTTCAGTTTGGAACTCTGTATAAGCTGCAAGGAAGCGCAATTATTTATGGGTGTAATAGTTCCATTGTTCTTGATATTGGATTTGAAGAAGAAAGAACTCCTACAGTCTATGGAGAAAAGGTTATGCTATGGCATCAAAGACTAGCCATATCGGAGAGAAGGGTCTTCGACTACTACACGGTAAAGGTATGGTTGAAGGTATGACTAACTTCTCCTTGGATTTTGATTTCTGTGAACATTGTGTATATGGGAAGCAGAATCGGGTAAGATTCCCCTCTAATGCAACAAGGGAAGAAGGAATTTTACAGCTAGTTCACAATGATGTTTTTGGACTTGTGTCGGTCCCATCATTGGGAAAATTTGTGTACTATGTCTCATTTATAGATGAATTCTCAAGGAATACTTGGATATATTTCCTCATGAAGAAATATGAAGTCTTTGACATGTTTAAAGAGTTTAAGGCTCTTGTTGAGAATCAAACAGAGAAAAGAATTAAGGTGTTGAGGACAAATAATGGCAGAGAGTTTTGCGGGAATGAATTTGAAGAATTATGTAAGAAGTGTGGTATATCAAGGCATAACACTACTCCATATACACCTCAGCAGAATGGATTTGCAAAAAGGATGAACAAAACGCTAATGGAAAAAGAAATGTGCATGCTCAGTGGTGTCGGGTTAGGGAAAGAATTCTGGGAAGAGGTAGTGGGTATTGCATGTTACCTAGTCAACAGATCACCCTCATCAGTGATGGATGACAAGACTCCATAAGAGGTATGGACTGGTAATAAACCTTCTCTCACACATATCAAGGTATTTGGTTGTGATGCATATGTTCATGTTCCAAAGGAAAACAAGAGTAAGCTAGATAAGAAGGCTGAAAAGTGTATATTTATTGGATATAAAGATGATCTCAAAGGTTTTGATCCTTGGAACCCAGAAACTAAGAAGGTAGTGTATAGTCGAGATGTGGTATTTAGAGAAATGAATAATGTTGTTAAACAGGAATTCATACCAAGTAAGGAAGAACCAGAGAAAATGGAGTTTGATTTAAAGGATGATGAATCAACCTCTAGAGAAGAACAGGAATCAGAAGAAGAAGATCCTCATACTCCAATATTGAGGAGATAGGTTCGAGAAATAAGGTTACTGGAAAGGTATACTCCATATGATTTTCGTTCAAATTTTTCTTTGTTTATTACTGATGATGATCCTAGAACTGTCAGAGAGGCAGTGGATTCAGAGGATGGAAATCTTTGGAAAAAGGCCATGGACGAAGAAATGGAATCCTTGGATAAGAATGAGACTTGGGATCTAGTGGAGTTGCCGACTGGAAGAAATCCCATTGGCAGCAAATGGGTATTTAGAGAGAATCTAAATGCAGAAGGAAAAGTGGAGAAATACAAAGCTCGGTTAGTAGCAAAGGGTTATTCCCAGGTTGAGGGAATTGGTTTTAGTGAGATTTTTTCTCTTATTTCCGTGTTAACCTCTATAAGATTTTTTTTATTTGTTGTTGCTACATTTGATTTTGAAGTAGAACAGATGGATATGAAGACAACATTCCTACATGGGGATCTGGAAGAAGAAATCTATATGAAGAATCCATAAGGATTTGTTGTTAAGGGAAAGAAGGAGTTGGTATGCAAGTTGAAAAAGTCCTTGTATGGTTTGAAACAATCACCAAGGATGCGGTATCAAAAATTTGATACTTATATGTTGGGACTTGGATTCATAAGAAGAAAAGAGAATCATTGTGTGTATTTTAAATTAATTGATGATCATTTGATTTATTTGGTATTGTATGTGGATGACATGTTGTTGATAGGAAACAACAAGGAGATTATCCAGGATGTGAAAACTCAGTTATCCTCTAAATATTACAAGAAGGATATCAGTGCTTTAAATTTCATTTTGGGCATGGAAATTGAAAGAGATCAAAAAAAGAGGAAACTCTAGTTAAATCAGAGAAAATATGTCGAGAGAATATTGAAGAGGTTTAATATGCAGGAATGTAAACCAGTCAAGGTTCATATTCATGTTGGTGTAAATTTATCTGTGGATCAGTGTCCCAAGACAAAGGAAGAGGAGGAGGATATGTCTCGTGTTCCATATGCGAGTGCAGTTGGCAGTTTGATGTATGCAATGGTCTATACTAGACCAGACATTGCACATGCAGTGCGTGTTTTGAGCAGGTATATGTCAAAACCAGGGAAGGGGCATTGGAAAATAGTAAAAAGGGTTTTCAAGTATTTGTGTGGCACTGCTAGCTATGGATTTTGCTACCAAGGAAGACCGGGATTAGACAGACTATTGGATAAACATGGATTTGTAGATACAGACTGGGATGTAGATCTGGATTGTAGGAGATATATAAGTGGGTATGTGTTTAACCTATTTGGAGGAGCAATAAGTTGGATGAGAAAAAGGCAGGATGTAGTGGCACTTTCAACTACAGAAGTTGAATACATGGCAACCACTCATGAAAGTAAGGAAGCAGTATGGTCACAAAGATTGTGTTCAGGTATTGGGTTGGTACAGCAGGCTATAAGGATAGATTGTGACAGTCAGAGTACAATTTTTATGGAGAAGAACCCAACTTATCATTCAAAGACAAAGCATATTGATATTCAATATCACTTTGTGAGAGACATGGTTGAAGAAAACAAAGTATTGTTGATGAAGGTGGACACTTTGAAGAATGTTGCAGATTCATTAACAAAATCTGTGAGCACTGAGAAGTTCTCTTGGTGTAGAGGATCCATGGGCATTGTTGCCCTGGATTGTTGACTACTTAACTCTGTAACCCCGTGTATGCAAAGAAAACAACAAGTGGGAGAATGTTGGGTATGTGTTATATTCTTTGCCTCAGGAAACATGTCGCATATTTGCCTCGTTTTTTGTGCTGCCTCGATTTTGATGTCCATTGTTGGGAATTTTTTTGGCACATGGTTTTTTTTCGATGGTTTTCTATTTTTGGTTAAGGAATCAGGGTTGTTGACTAATCCAGGTCATCGGGTTAGGGTTTTGGATGTTGTTGGCTCTTATATGTATATTGTATTGTAAACAATGTATCACTATGAATGAATATAGAATATGTTGGTTTTCCTGGTTTGGGTTTCCAGGGGAAAAATATCTATGTAATGTTTGTATTTTCCATTGTATCTTTTTTGTTCTTTTACTGAAAATTTATTTGCAATAAATATTGTACAAGGTTAAAATTTATAGTAATGGCTTATGCGGTGGGATGATGTTGAACAGCGGGTTTAGGCCTTTGCTTAGGAGGACAAGAACCTAGAAATGGTTTATGCCTAGAATTATTTATCATGTGCAGACCCACGACCCACCCCCTGGAATTCTCCAATATCAAAGTAGTTGACATGGTGACCCAACATAAACTTTGCCCATAATTTCCTAAGGTAATATAGAGGAACCTACCTACTATTACAAGGAGGTTTGTCAAAAACAATAAGCCACATATCCATCCAATTATCTTTAAATTTTTGGTAGGTGCACCAGTCCATACAAATGTGTCTCTTTGTGACTGGTGGTTGTAGGTTGGTTATAGGATCAATGAATAATGACATCAATTCTTTTTTTTTAATGTTCAAGTCTCTCACTTTATTTTTATCTAGGCGAGTCCTGAAATATTCAAACATCTTATCCCTATAATCAACAATATTGGTTAATTTCCCTTGGGTACTTGCAATGGAAAATAAAATGGTTTTCAATGAAGTAGATAATGACAATCGGGAAGGCTCTCTAGTACTCCATAAGTCTTGGACAATAGGTTTAATAAACCTCAATCCTTCATCAATTTTCATGTTTACATTTGTTGGTTATGGGTTGGGGTTTGTTGTGCCTTCATGTAGTGGTTTTAGGTTCTCATTTTCTCCAGGTTCCATGTTAATTATGTGTGTTTCACTTTATTAATGCAATTTATATAAATTAGGTTCATTTTTAAGCATTTAAATAATTTAGGAAATTAAAAAAACATGAAACTACATGCAAATAAATACCTGGAATACCTCGAAGACGACATCAGAATCATGTGTACACCTCGTCAGGAAATATCAGTGCTTCATTTTTCTCAATAGCCCTTAAAACGCACCACGTGGTCAATATAATGAGGAAAAAGGGTGCTCGTGATCCCTTTTAATCAGGCCCAACAGGAATGCACACACGTTCCTAGACTGCATGCACGTTCTTAAGAATGTGTGTGAATTCTTAAGAAATCATGTGTGTTCTTGTTGACGAGCCGAGTTGGCATCCTTGGTGGTGGTTTGGGGTTTTCCAAGCTTGTCTCCCTAAGAACACATGCGCATTCTTAGGAATGTGCTCATGTTCTTGTGGGAGCGCATCTGTGCTCACCCTGTTGCCACTTTTTTTTCCATCAAGTTTGTGTGAGTGCCTAGAAGTGGATCTCTTCCTTCATCCATCGGTAACTTAACTTCCTTGTAGAGACTTACAATCAATTAAAATCAATTAATAGGTAATGTTCTACCAAACATTGGTCGATTGAAGAATAATTCTAAGGTCAATTTCAGTGAAAGGGAAATTAGCAAGTGTAGAGTGTTATGATAACCATTTATCTTAGTCAAAGCAAGTTAAATGGTCCCATCCCAATGGAAATCACTAGGATGCCCAATATGAACTATCTCAATGTATCTAGAATTTACATGTATACCACTAGCCTCATTAGCCCTTTTCCTTTGAAGCTTGGCGATTTGAAAAATTCATATGCAAGTTATTTTCACACCAATGGACTCATTGACCCTATTCCTATTGATATGGGCCATTTTGCGCTCATGGACAATATTTTGCTTAAGATGGAGAGGTTCAATGGCTTCTTTGTCCTCCGATATTCAAGAAAATTACCTCTTTGAGTTCCCTTTTTTTGCTAATGTCCTTCTTATTTCCATGCTCCAATTCTCGCTTGGTTGGCTTCCCTTTTCCTTAAGTAATCATTCTCTATAATAGAGTTGTCTATCATTATATGTGAAACTTAAACCATGGTATGGCAGGCCTATCATTATATGTTCCATGTATCATTGTCATTAACACGTGGAGTTTGAATTATATTATAACACTTTACTTGATTTTGGTAAAAGATTTTAAAGAAATTCACTCCTTCCATAATTTATGCTTTCACATCAAAAATTCTATAAAAAAAATACCATTTGATAAATTATGTGGCCAAAAACAATGTATTAATGAAAATAAATACAATAATTATAATAATTTAATTTTATTCCATTCCAAATTGATTATTAATATGAATGACATATCATTGTCAAATAATATTGACACCTTAAAGAAATATAAATATGTTACTCTATTACCTCTTCCTCTTGAAGTAATCTCTCTAAAATAATTGATTTGTTAGATGATATAATTTGTTTTTCAATAAAATAATTTTTGAAAAGAAAATTGCAAAATCTAGATATACACCAAATTATAGAAATGGTCTTTTCATGAAACATAAAAATATTTAAAAATAAAATTGTAAATTTTATAGTTTGGATAATTTGAACAAGTGTTGCAAGGCAACGTAGTCCCTACCAAGCATGTTTTAAATTTGAAAATGAGAATATTAATAGCTTTTTAAGGGACATTGACTACTTAACTTGGAATTCATATTTATTTGTTGTACTATGATTTATGTATACACATCATATACAACACTACCTCATGTCAAAAATTCATGAATCTAAAGAGCTTGACTAGTATAAAGGATTTTAGAGTTAATTTGCAAAAACACTTTTCAAATTTCATACACATTTAATGGTTGCATATATCTTCCCGAAAGAGATGGACATATCACCCCACCCCTACAATGTATTAATGGTTTGTATCTCATGTATTATTGGAAGAAATTAAATTTAGTCAGTGTTGGTGTTAATGTTGAAAAACGTTGTGCTTTGATCCATTCATTTATGAATACATAGTTAGTATAATACTCACACATTTCACATTCAAATACATTGTGAGGTCATACAAATTTCACACACTTTCCAAACTCGTAGAAACATGTGAGGTAATATAGATTTCACACGCTTTTCAAACGCATCGAAACGTCATAAGCTAGATAATAATATTTTGTAACATTATATAAATAATATCTTTTCTGCATGAAAATGGAGAAGGATAGATTTTTATTAGGGTTTTTATTAAATTTAACAGTTCTTATAAACTATAATATATCCTTTGAACTATAAATTATAGAGGAGATTCCAATACAATCCCGATGAGAACCTTTGAAAACTTCAAACACCCAATCAAATGTAAATGCAAAATTGTCAACCTAGAAAACTAAAATTGACAAATTTGAAAACTAGACATTGCATGGCATCTTAGTCTCTATCGAACAAGTTTAGAACTATATAAATGAAAATATATAAATAAAATATTATACATTTATATAATTTATATGATTTGCATTAAGGTATGTCACAACCTACACAAATATTTAAATCTTTGCATTAAGATATTCCAAACAGACACAACGGATATGTAATAAAACACAGTTATTACATGGTACCATTTAAACAAAAACATTGTATACATGGCACCGATTAAAACACATATCTGCACAAACGGTAATCACATGGCACCAATTAAAACACATATTTGCACAAACTATCATCACATAACGAATATTACCAAAATAAAAATTACAAGTAAGAAAATGTCCTTGAAGAATATTACCAATTTAAAATGCCCTTCACGAATATTACTAGTTTTTTTTACAAGTAAGAAAATGTCCTTCAAAATAAAAATATGAAAATTCTAATTGATATATTATTGCACGCACCACCTTTAATTAAACTTAATTTTGAAACATACAAAAAAATAATATATATAGATGATAATACAGTAAAGTTTAAAATATAATAAATGGCTTCAAAATACTGTAAAATAGGATGGAAGTCTTTCAACTTTTATTGTAGGCTCCTATGTTTAGCATGCTCTCTACCCTCTTCATGGACATCAACCTATTTGCCTCCAATTTCTTCTTGGTTGTGGTCATGAAATCCTCTGCCATTTTGTTCACACTTGGTTTTATCCAACTCTAGGTGAGGGTTGCATGGTGGTAAGGTCTTGAGAATATGTTTTGTTAGTTTTCTCATGATTAACTTCAGATCCCCACCCACCAAAAATTCGTGAAAGTGCTTTACATACACTGGATTTCTTCTATCTTTGTTGCTCTCGATTGTTTTGTTTCTTAGGTTACTCAGGTGTCTTAGAGACTCGAACCCTGGGTCAAATTCGGTTATATTGTGATCCGTCAGAAGTCAAATTTGTCGGAATCCTATGAGTAGGAACCGGTGGCAGACTAGATGCACCTGCATATCTCTTTCATATCCAGCATTTTATTTGTATGTAAAAGGTAAAGTAATAAACCTACCATTCAATCAGATGTATAGGTAAAAGGTAAAGCAATCACTGAAAAACCAACCGTTCAACCAATTGTATGAAATTTCACTGTAATATTACAAATGTCAATACCAATATGGCATGTTTGCTATATTACAAATGTCAATACCAATATGACATGTTTTCCAATTGGTGAGGCGAACAAGCTTTACAAAAATCTATATTGGGTAGGTTATTTTGTTCATTCCCACCATAAGAGTGATAGATCAGTAACACATTTTATCTGAATTCACATCTGCCAACATTCCTCAATAACACAAAACCCAATTCACAACCCCATTCATTTTGTTCACTTCTAGCAGTGTCCATTCTTCCAAGTAATCTTCTAACTTCTCAATGTATATGTCAAAGGTTTGATACCAAATCATGGAACTTTAAGACTTGAAACTTTTGGTTGTCCACATTATGTGTTGTGTTGCAACTTTGAAAAGCTCATTATGATTTTGTACCTAATCCAAGTTTGCTTAGTTGTAGGTAGTGTCTTTGTGTTGTTAGTACTATCCAGTCTCCATTGTATTGAACAAAGTATTGTGAAGAGACCATCTTCCTTGATCTATTGAGTTTCACTATGATTGGATGCTTCTTTGAGTTTAAGGGCTTTACCCTATGCAAAAGAATCATATAAAATGTTCACAAACTTTCTCATAGTATAAAAATGTATAAGTTTCTCTTTACATATTACAATTTAAGAAGATTCACAAAAAAAAATACCATATTTACATGACAATTGCTAAAGATTTTGAGTAAAGCTCCCTACAATATGAGCATGGATCTACTTGGCAGCCTTTGTTCTTATTCAACATTTCATTTCACACCATAGTGACAACAAGCCATGTCACAAAGACCAACAAATTAGTTTCTGAGAGGTTAGAATGTAGGAATAACAAGCCTCCTCTCTCAATACTTAAATGACCTTCAACTATGGATCTAAGTAGGTATGCTTAGTCATTTTGCATTTGAATATTATGCTCTATGAATATTTATATATATAGAATATTTAAAATTTATATATATTTTGAATTTATATATAATTATTACTGTATTTAAATTATATAATTATTCAACTCCATTTTAGTATCAGAATTAATATATAAAGCTAAAAAGATAAACTTTACTTGTTTTAGATACATAAATTTTCAAATTATGTCATACATAAATTTTAAATTTTTAAAGAATTGAAATAATTGATAGGTTTTCAAACTCGCGAGGCAAATCTCTCTAGGCTACTATATTAAATCTCACAGTTACAATCAACTTTACATGTTTTATAAATATAAATTCTGTGATTTTTTTTTTTAAGTAATTTAAAAACTATTATTTTTTTTTAAGTAATTTAAAAACTAAATGTTTAAAAGCCAATGTTAAAAGGCTGTAAATATAAATTCTGTGATTTTATTTTTTTAAGTAATTTAAAAACTATTATTTTTTTTTAGTAATTTAAAAACTAAATGTTTAAAAGACAATGTTAAAAGGCTGTAGAATTCCTCATTCCTCGTAATAAATTTATGTTTTTGGCTCTAAGCATATAATTTCATTTTCCACGAATATCTCAAAACCTCTCAATCTCCGTTAATTTTGAAAAATATTATCATATTAAAAAATTCAACTATTCGTCTAGAAATTGAACGAAAATGGCCAAACAGAGAAGGTCTACTCATTTTAATCTAATTCGACATGAGCAGGTCTACTCACAACTAACAAAGTTAACTATTTATTTTGTAGTTGGCCCTCCTATAATCCAAATATATAATGGGTTAAGGCCACCATTCATGAGGGCAAACATTTAATACTGAACTTTGGCATATTTATGTTTGTTTGGTTGTAAAACAAAAAAAAATTATAAAATTACAATTTTGTTATTATTTTTTAATTTATATTTATATAACTTAATAACAGTGTTGTCAATGCAGTAGAGGCTGTGGCTACACTCTCAAGGTGACACAGAGTTGTCAGAGGGATGCAGAGTTGTCAGGATCAAAATCAGATTAAAAAATTAATGTACGTGACCATCCAGCAATAACACTATGAAGTTGAAAATCAATATAGCAGAAAAAACAAAAAAATAAAAATTATTTATTTTAATCTCAAAATAATTATTAATGAAATTTCCCTGAATTCAACATTGCAAATCAAGAAAATTTTAAATTCAAACCAAGAACTAATAGGCGGTAAATGGGTAACTCATTGCTATAGTCCTCCGCCTTACGGCAAGGACTAATAAGGGAAAATATAAAAAACAATCACATTTATATTTTGAATAATAAAAACAACTTGGATATTAATTTCTCTCATTCTTCTTGGGATATGAATCATGACCATGTTCAAAGCTAAAGTTGGGCAACTACATTCAAACTGTATAGTGTAACCATTCTATTTGTGTTTAAGTGCTTCGTGTGCATATTAAACGTAACATGTGTATGCAATGACGGAGACTATGAGTGTACGCCCTTTAATGACAATAACAATATTTTCATTGAGGATGAAGCTGCAAATTCTTGCCTTGCAAATAATTGTTTTTCATAGATATACCTTGTTTTTCATAGACATACCTTGTTTTTCTATCCATCAACTTATCTTCATAATTTTTTATTTTATGGAGATTTTACAGTAACGATTTCAATGAAAGAAAATGTTTGATTCTAATAATTTGCTAGATACTTGAAGAACCTCCAATCCCATTACCCATTGCTTATGGTAAGTATCTAGTTTTATCATAATAGTTAAGTAGTGGATCTAAATCTCTTCACCATGAATATTTCAAGTCCATTCTCGAGTCAAGGAACAAATTTGTGAGTTTACTTTTACTCAACTCAATATATCCAATAAATTTTCCATTTTTCATTATAAACCTTGCCTTTAATATCTCAAATTTAAGGAACTTAGAGGTCCTTCATATATATATAAATTATTTGTCACTAGCATTATCATTTAATTTGAAGTATCATGTGAAGCTTGTGCATCTTTAGTTTGTAGGGAACTACTTCTTATGTAGCATTCCTACTAAGTATGGGTATTATTAGTATGTTTTGCAAATCAATATTGGATCTTAGACCCTTTACTATGGATGAGAAAAAAAAGGGCCCTAATCCTTAAGCGAAGTTCCTTAGCTCAAGTGCCATGAACCAAACCTCATACCATTACACCTAAGACCACCACCACCATTGGGGCATGTATAGCACCATTAGAAAGATCCTAGTGGATTATGAACACCATTAACATGTTTTGCACATGAGAGATGGGTTTGGAGCATTGACCACAAAGTGGGTAGGAAACCAAGCCACTAGGCTTGAAGATTTTAGTGTTGAATATTCTCTTTATAAAAGCCTCAAGAGTGATGTATGATTTAAAATGATGCATTATAAAAGAGATGAGTGTGCATCCTAGGAGTATGCATAGTTTTTTTACTGCATGTGCATTCTTAGAATTTTTTTTTTTTTTTCAAAATTGAAAATTTCCAACTAGTGTTTGTTGAGTTGGTATAATGCAATTCAAATTACTTATTTGTTGAGTTGATATAACCCAATTAAAATTTCTTGGCAGAATTGAAAATTTTCACCTATATGTTTGTTGAGTTAATTTATTAAGATAGTAAATCTAGTGATTTAGATTATAAATACCACAAAAATCTTATTTGTCAAAATTATTTTCACATATCTGAATTTTTTAATGGTTACACACAGAGTGATCTATCATATTAAATATTGAAATTCCTGGCCACTGCTATCTATCCTACAAATCTCTTATTAGCTTACCCTAAATTCTATAAATTCCCATTTTTCTTAAATCGGAAGAATATGAAAAAGAAGATTGCAAAGTCTATTATTATGCCTATCTTAGAAATCTCTTATCAGCTTACCCTAAATTCTATAAATCCCCATTTTTCTTAAATCTGAAGAATATGAAAAAGAGGATTGCAAAGTCTATTATTATGCCTTTTTTGGAAGCATATGAAAAATAAGGAGAATTGCATTGTCCTTGAAATTTAACTGCATGAATTTTCTTTCATTCTTTCCGCGTTCATGACCATGTTCAAGTGTGGAAACTATAACCCTTATCAGCTTACCCTAAATTCTATAAATCCCCATTTTTCTTAAATCTGAAGAATATGAAAAAGAGGATTGCAAAGTCTATTATTATGCCTTTTTTGGAAGCATATGAAAAGTAAGGAGAATTGCATTGTCCTTTAAATTTAACTGCATGAATTTTCTTTCATTCTTTCCGCGTTCATGACCATGTTCAAGTGTGGAAACTATAACCCAACCTGCGTTCATGACTTCCATATTTTATATTTAAACAGGAGATTCTCAAAAGTTTCCAGCAATGTGAAAATCCAAACACTTGAGAAACCTGCCTCCAAATTTTAATAGATTAATACCTTATAAATATAAATGGTGTTACAAAAGTTTAAAAAATAAAATTTAATAATAATTTATAAAATGTGCATTTAAAAAAAAAAAAAAATTTAATTAAATAAAATTGAAAATTATATATATATATATATATATATATATTTTAAAAGAAAAATATTTTAAATCTTACTCACCATCACAATTGACGATAAAAATTTATATAAATCTATTTATTTATAATAATTATTTTCATAAACTATATAAATTTATATGAATTTGTTTTTTAAATAGTTATTTTTTAAACCATATAAATAATTATTATTTTTAAAAATATTAATTATTTTAAAGATAATTATGGAAGCCTTTCTTAAAGCGTAACAACATCAAACACAAAACTGCATAGTCTAACATTTAAAACCTGTGAATAACAAGAAGAGCTTGGCAATTGAATGACATGAATTTTAATAAAATCTTTGTGTAAATTTTCTTAGAATCCAAGACGTTGTTCTATTTTCGTTCGTTCTTACATTTGATTCTCTTTATGATATTGGAAACATCTGATGGACGGAAGATTAAGGACTTCAGCTGATTACGGCGGATTCTTTTTATGATAATGGAAACATCCAATGGAAGGCTTACTAGCACAGCCACATAATTGTGGTTGATCAACGCTAATAGGTTAACAACATAAGGTTTTTCTTAATACGCCATAGCACAACTGGAGAATAGAGAAAAGCTCGTTGGCATTCACGACACTAAGGATTACCACATGGCTATGACATGGCATGGTTCAGATAAGGAAACGAGTCGCAATAAAAAGACATTCTATATGGCTAGTGGTGGTAAAGTGGTAAAGAAACGACGCTGGCATGATTATAAATGGCCGCGTGGTAAAGAAGCGGTTCACCTAGTAAGCCCCATGTAAGAGTAAAGAATTGGAAGGTGATGACACCAGGCACCCACAAATAATTTAAAAATGCAATTAAAAACTTAAATGCATTCTCTTCACTCTCTAAAAAGACTTACGAGTAATAAATAAAGAGGGTTTAGTATGTGTTAATTCTTAGATTTTTATTCTTGAAAGTCTTGAGGGTTAAGATTCAGCATGCAGCATTTTGGTTGGCATAGTGATATTTTCCTAGGGTTTTAGCATTTATGTTGAGAAGGAGGTTGGTTCACACACGAGGCATATACATGATCAGTATATGGTTTCTTAGTTTAGAGTCACAGTCTACTTGGTTTCCATGCGTTTTTTAGAGAGATATGTATATATGTACATGTGTTAATACTTTTTAGGAGGCACGGTTTGAGTGGGTCTCCTGACAGTTTGGGGCAGTTCAGAGCATACAATATGAGTCTGTTAGCACTAGATGTCACCTCCAGATTGCATTGGAGGTAAGCCCAGTACCCATCAGTTTGTATGTCACAATGAATAATTTTAAGGAGGTCAAATGGGCGCAGACTCAAGACAGTATCGTTTTAACTCAGAAAACTGGACCATGATGCACAAGTAAGTGAGGTCTTGATTCAACTTTGGTCAGTAAGTTGAGCTTAAGTGTGAGTGGAGGGAAGACTTGGTGAGAGAGGTGAACAAGACTACTATGGGTAGCATGCCTTCCAGCAGCTCAGAGAGGAAAAACTCAAACTCAAGAGAGATCTTGAGATCAAACTTCATACACTGAAGTATGGTGCAAGCAACACAGTCACAGTAGCACCATGATCAAACATGCATCACGGTGCAACCACGACAACTAGACTGGATCATCCATGCCCGAGCCATTCAATGTGAGAAGGGAAAAGATAACACAGGAAACTAATTAAAACTGGTCACGATGCCACTGTGATCAAACCTACATCTCAACAACATAACTACCCTCGACTGGATCATCCATGCCTGAGTGTTCTAACATAGTTGTTATAGAGAAATGGAAGGGAAACTGACTTTCATTAAACAACAAGTATCAAATATAGATACATAACCAGAAGAACCAGAGCTTCAACAAAACTTTACAATACGGGAGCCTAGCTCAACCATCAACCCTAACAAAATATCAAAAATACATATTTATACTTAGAATTGGCTCCAACTGCCCGAGGTGTGATCATGTTATGCATTCAATTCTTTGCGTTGACAAGCCTCTCTGCCAGGCTGTGCATGCAGACGCTAGTCAAACTACCCATGTAGTCTTCTATCAGACGTGATTTCTGTCAATCTGGGCTGACAACCTGCCTTCATGGTTGGTCCTTTTTTTGGACTTCTATTTATGGAAGGAGACGATGTCTCAACCACTTCACTGACTTCCATTAAATTTTACCCGGAGCTAAATATCTGGTGACACGTGGCTCCTGGATCAACAGCTAATATCCCTTCGGGTCTCCGGGCTCTGGGAAAAACAAGACTCAAATCTCGCTTTTTCCCCTTTGCTTTCCTCCGGAGCTCTAGATCTAGCACCGCGTGTCCATTTGAATCGGACATCTGAGACTTACTCCAGGCCTTCAGGCTTCGGGCGCTTCGGGACTCTTCGGATTGGACGGCTCATGCTCACTTCAGGTTTCGGGACTTCAGAACTTTTGACAAACAACTTTAACAATATTTTCAACCCCCAATTCTCGCGAACCGTTGATATGATATTCTCAGGAATGTCCATCGCTGAAGTTAATCTCCCCTGCTGCTTGCATTTCGAGCCCGAAATGGACTGCTTTGAATGTTGCGCTTTGATGTTTCTTGTGCAAGTCGTGAACTTGGACAACCTACTGCCCTTGACAACTATATGTAATAACATTTGGCTCCACAGGGGATGGCATGCTCCCTGCGAGTTTCCAAGAACAAGAACTTCCAGACACCTTATGCATTAGGCTATGGAGTCATGCTCAAAAAACATGTTGGTGAGGACTACAAGTCTCCAAGCACACTATTCTAAAAACAAAAGCAAAAGACATGAACTCCACAAGAGCTTATTTATGTACACTCCTAGACTAATGATTTTTGCACAGTGCTAGGTGAAAACAAACTTCCATCATAGCCATTCAAGTAGCTTCCTAACTGGAAGACCATTTACTTTGTCAGTGATTGATAACAGATAATGTAATTGTGACAGTAGAACGATTACATCCCTCATCTTTCCTCCAGATGGAAATGGTGGGCTAAGACTTGGAGGCTTCAAATCATGGAGTAAAAGAAAATCCATGTACTCCCTTATAGGTTCAAAGAACGAGTGACAAGACCCGTTGGGTTGGTGACAGAAAACATTCTTTGTCACATAGCTACCCACACATGGTTGGATATCTCTGGTAAGCTCAGGTGAGTGAACGACTAATGCAGGTTAATTGATCCCAAGTGATGGTTGCTAACTTACAGGCTCGGGGCAGGATATAAACTGCACCTTTAGCTCTTCCTCTTCATGGCTCTCCCAAGGATCAGAGTCATAATCATCATAAACAGGACCCATGGGAAAGCTCTGCTCTTGGTCTTCTGCAGGCCCAGGATGGTTGATTTCCATACGATGTTTTTACTTAATGTATAAAGGAAAAGGCCATGTTGCATGCTCTTTGAAATCCTTCGTATCCATCTCAGAATCTGATTCATAACTGTCATACACAGGTTGGTTTCTCACCGACTCATCAAAATATGATGTAGGGATCTGATGCTCTTCATCTAAATACACAACTATTTCTTCGCTTGAATCTGAGACAGCAGCTACATCAGGGGCGGAATCTGCTACCTCTATGACTATGCAATCATCAACCTCACCATCATGAGTAGGGTTGCCAACAACATCTTCTCCTAGGACTAGAAAATCCTCTGTGCTTTCTTCAAAAGAGCAGCGAACACGATCTGCCTTCAATTTATCCATCCTTGTAGAAAGTGACCTCGCCAGCCATGCCAACTCAGCCAGGGAATCTTCTTGCTCCTCACAGCCTTCCTCCTCATAGCTTTCATAGCTTTCATCCTCATAGCTTTCATTTGAAACAGTCATACCTTGAACACAGTCTTTATATCCTTCACAACAATTATGAAAAATTAACTCAGACGAATAATACCTTTGACAATGCTTATTGAAAGCTGCATGAAATACTTCTAGGGAGGAGATGCTAGTAGAGGGTAAGGAGTGATAGCATTCACGAGCATCTCCTACTAATGAGAACACGAACATCTTTAATAATACATCCTCATGATGTATTTCCCATTGATGCATGAGTTCATGAAACTCACGGAGATGCTCTGCAGGTTTGTCCTCTTTACACTCTTTAAATATGGGAAAAAAATCACCCCATTCATCCATAGTAGGAACAACGTTGGGAAAACCAGGAACAATAGAGAAATTAAAGGGAGCAAACCTTCAAGCCAGAATTTTGTCCATTTCAGACCAGTGGAGTTTCCAATTGATCCTTTAACCATGGAGTCATCAGGTGAATGATATGCAGTCTGAAGGTGTCTGGTCTTTGTTCACCATCAAAAACCAGATCTGGTCATTATCGTTCTTCCAAGAGATTTTCGATCTAGGCTAGCAGCTAAAGCCTTCACTAGAAATATTTCCTCTCTTGATAATCATCTCTAGGTAAGTTTCAAGTGTAGCCTGGGGCAGTTGTGTGGGTCTGCCTCTGGAAGCCACAACCGAAACAGTGGAGTCGATAGGTGCACAGTTGTAATCTTTGACGTACTGAGTTCTGATGCACCTTCAGAAATAGTAAGCTTTGTCGTTCGATCCCAGGGAAAAATATTCAATTTATTCCCCGACAACAACGCCATAAATGTTAGCACTAGAAGTCACCTCAAGATTTCATTAGAGGTAAGCCCAGTACCCATCAGTTTGTATGTCACAATGAATAATTTTAAGGAGGTCAAACGGGCGTAGACTCAAGATAATATCGTTTTTACTCAGAAAACTAGACCATGATGCACAAGCAAGTGAGGTCTTGATTCAATATCAGTCAGTAAGTTGAGCTTAAGTGTGAGTAGAGGGAACACTTGGTGAGAGAGGTGAACGAGACTACTATGGGCATCAGGCCTTCCAGCAGCTCGGAGAGGAAAAACTAAAACTCAAGAGAAATATTGAGATCAAGCTTCAGACACTAAATTATGGTGCAAGCAACACAGTCACACCAGCACCATGATCAAACCTGCATCACGGTGCAACTATGACAAATTGATTGGATCATCCATGCCCGAGCCATTCAGTGTGAGAAGGGAAAAGATAACATAGGAAACTGATTAAAACTGGTCGCGATGCCATTGTGATCAAACCTACATCACAACAACATAACTACCCTCGATTGGATCATCCATGCCCGAGTGTTCTAACACAACTATTACAGAGAAATGGAAGGGAAAATGACTTTTATTAGACAAGAAGTCTCAAATACAGATACATAACCAGGAGAACCATAGCTTCATCAAAACTTTACAATACGGGAGCCTAGCTCAACCATCGACCCTAACAAAATATCAAAAATACATATTTATACTTAGAACTAGCTCCAACTTCCCGAGGCGTGATCATGTCATGCGTTCAATTATTTGTGTCAACTAGCCTCTCTGTCAGGTTGTGCATGTAGACGCTAGTCATACTGACCATGCAGTCTTCTATCAGACGCGATTTCTGTCAATCTGGGCTGACAGCCTGCCTTCATGGTTGGTCCTTTTTCTGGCCTTCTATTTATGGAAGGAGACAATGTCTCAACCACCTCACCGACTTCCATTAACTTTTACCCGGAGCTAAAAATATGGTGACGCGTGGCTCCTGGATCAACGGCTAAGATCCCTTCAAGTCTCTGGGCTCCAGAAAAAACAAGACTCAAATCTCTCTATTTCCCCTTCGCTTTCCTCCTGAGCTCTAGATCTGGCACCACGTGTCCATTTGAATCGGACGGCTGAGACTTACTCCAGACCTTCGGGCTTCGGGCGCTTTGGGACTCTTCGGATCAGACAACTCATGCTTGTTAGAAAAACAGGACTGCGGAGCAATAAAATAAAACAAATGCAGAAACAAAACACAGAAGACACACAATACAAGAGAGACACAGATTTACGTGGTTCACCCAGTGTGGGCTACGTCCACCAGAGAAATTGCCAGGTCCT
>ML806925.1:288967-318136 GCA_009831015.1 Picea engelmannii | reverse complement strand
TATAGGCAAAGATATTGATGATTGTTTCTTTCTTGACCATGATACCAGGCACTCACCCAAGTAGAAATTTTCTCCACTTGTACTTATTCTATCATCAATGCAACCTGCCTAATCTGCATTTGTGTAGCCAACAAGAGATATATCATTCCCTTTTGGATACCATAATCCAAACTCTTTTGAAACTTTGAGATATTTGAATATTCTCTTCACTGCCATGACATGTGATTCCTTTAGTGTTGCTTGAAACCTTGAAACTTGTTTATCTACTTGCATCACATATGGTATAGACGTTGTCACATATAGTAAGTTATCAATCATTGATATGTATAGTATTTGGTCTACATCCTTAGAATCATCATCCTTACTTAGCTTGCAATTGGTTTGCATAGGAGTACTTACTAGTTTGCAATATTCCATTCCAAACTTCTTTATCATTTCTCTGATATACTTGGTTTGAGAGATGAATATACCTTTATCATTCTAACATATCTATAATCCCAAAAAGAAGGTTAACTCGCCAAGTACGGACATCACAAACTCGTTCTACATGTCTTTGGAAAACTTTTCACTCATCTTGTCATCATCACTTCCGAATTTATTGTCATCTACATAAACTTCAATTAGAAATATACTATCTCGATCCACTTTTATGTAGAGATTATTGTCTGCATTGTCTTTCATAAACCCTTGTTTTTGTAGATACCTGTGCAGTCTTGAATACCACACTCTATGGGCATACTTGAATCCATATAATGATTTCTTCAACATGTAGGCATAACCTTCCTTTTCTAACAATAAAAATCCTTCTGGTTGCTTGATGCATATTTCTTCTTCTAAATTTCCATCTAGAAAGGTTGACTTTACATCCATCTGATATACCTTGATATTTTTGGAACATGCATAAGCTAGGATCAATCTTATTGCTTCGATTCTAGCAACTAGGGAAAATGTCTCTTCAAAATCTATACCTTCAACCTGATTGTATCCTTTACATACCAATATTGCTTTGTTCCTGGTAACCTGTCCATCCTCATTCAATTTGTTTCTAAATACCCACTTTGTACCAATCACATTCTTGTTCTTCGGCCTTGGAACCAATTCCCATTTGTCATTATTTTCTATATGATCCAATACTTTATCCATAACTTTGATCCAATGTTCATCTTTGTTGGCTTCTTCAAAAATGTTTGGCTCAATTGTGGATAGCAGTGCTAGGTGTTTTTGTTTAGGTGAACAAATTCTTCTTCAGGTTTCAACTCCTGCATCTTTATTCCCAATAATTTGTTCTATTGGATGATTCTTCTACACTCATCTGCTAGGTTTGTTTGGAGGTACCTAAAGATGTTGTTGCTCATCTTCCTCTTTCTCTACTTCTAGTTTCTCTTGTGCTTCTTCCTCTTATACTTCATCTTCCTTCAAATCTACTCTATGATCATGTTCCATCAAATCTTCACTTCCTTCTTTTATATTTTGTATATTTGTCTCATCAATCGTCACATTGCTGCTTTCCACTATTTTGTTGAGTCTTAGATTGAATCATTTGTATGCTTTTCTTTTTCTTTAGTACCCAACTAGTATGCCTTTATCAACTCGAGAATCAAATTTTCCAATCCTTCCATATTCTCTTTTGATATAGAATTTTCTTCCAAACACTCTAAAATGATTCACATTTTCTAGTCTTCCTTTCCATAGCTCATGGGGAGTCCTATCACTGTTATTTTTTAGCATTCCTTTGTTCTGGATGTGAATTGTTGTATGCATTGTCTGCACCCAAAACATGCCACCTAACTTAGAATCTTTCAACATTGTTTGAGCCATTTCATGTACTATCTTTTTCTTTCGTTCAATGACTCCATTCTGTTGTGGTGTCCTGGATGCTAAGAATTGTCTCTTTATTCCATGTTCACTGCAAAAATCCATGAATTCCTTTGATGTTAATTCTCCTCCATTGTCCGATCTTATACATTTGATTTTTGAATCCAATTCAGTTTCAACCATTTCTTTGTATGTCTTGAATTTTTCAACCGCCTTTAATTTCTTCCTAAGAAAGTTAATTGTAGGCATTCTAGTGTAATCATCAATAAGTAGCATGAAGTATTATTCACCTTTTAGTCCCTTTGTCTTCATTGGTCCACATAGATCAGTGTGAAAAATCTCCAATGGTTTTGTTGTATTGTGCTCTTTTGTCTTGAACTTAGTCCTAGTTTGTTTTCCCTATAAGCATCGTTTACATAGAGTATATGTTGGCCTTGAAATCATAGACATTTATCTTACTACTTCCTTTCTATTGAACTTGACCACATTATCGAAGTTCATGTGACCCATTCTTTTGTTCCATAACCAACTTTCATCTTCCTTTCTTAAGCAACATCTTTCCTTTCCAATTTCATTTAGTACATATATGTTGATTGGAGTTCTTGCAGCTGTAACCACCAACTAGTTTGATCTTTCTTTCCTTATTTCACACTTTTCGGAGTCAAACAAGAGTTTGTGTCCTTGGTCACACATTTAACTTACATTTAGTATATTGTTATTCATGTCTTTGACTAGTATAACATTTTCTACCCTGGCATCCTTGCTTCCAAGCTTGATTGTGCATCTTCCTATAATTATGGTTGAGTTGTCATTCCCAAATGAAACCAATCCATCTCTTTCATTCTTCAATGTTAGAAACTTGTCCCTATATCCTATCATATGCCTTGAACATCCATTGTCAACATACCATTCATGTATTTTATGTTGATCTTGTAGAGAGCATGCATTCTTAAGTGTTGAATTGATCTTGCTTCCTTATACATATCCTTTGAGGTTCTTGCTTACGACTATTGATATTCTTCTTTGGTTCCCTTGGAGGAATAATCAGTCTACAATCTTTGGCCATATGACCAAAATTGTTGCATTTGTAGCATTCTACTTCGTCACTCAAGGATTCAAATCTATTGCAGTTTCTTCTTTGTGCTTCATGAGATTTTCTTGGATAACCATTTCTTGTGTAGCATTCATAGTTTTGTATGTTCTTGGTATTGGCTCTACAATTCATAGCTTTGTGCCAAAATTATTACATGAATAACATAAACCAAGAAAAAGAGTTTGATACCCGGGTGTAGGGGATCTCCTTAATGGTGTTGATCTTCTTAATCCTTCTTCGTCTTGAGGTCTTCTTATAGTTGGTTGTTGTTGATTTTGACTTATGAATATTCTAGGTGGTTCGGTGTCTCTGTAATATTCTTCTTGGATCTTGTTTTCTTCTTCCTTCTTAGGGGAGCCTCTGACTGCTTCTACATAGTTTCTTGTTCTATTGTTTTGGAACTTCATACTTTTTATGCATGCATATGATTGCATCTTATTCCAGATCTATCATAGTTCTTGAAATATTGTAACTTCGAATAATATTATACCTAAAAGGGAATGTTGAATAATATTATTATATTATATTTATTAATTAGGCCCTATTGTACCTTTGTAAAAGTCGACCCTTTGTGCCTTGACAATTAAATGTAAATTAATAGGGTAAAGTGAAAGGTCGGATCAAACCTAATTTTAGCTTATCCAGACCACTATTTATAAGGGAGGCTAGCACCTCATTTGCACAATCACTACACTAGCTCTACAACTATAAAGAAGTGTGCAAGTCTTGGAGGAACTAGTACTGCAACAAAGTGTGACGCTGAGGGTTCTTGGTCTCTATCTTGGTATCTCTTGGTTAAGTAGTGCACTACTCTTCATAGTGAAGGAGTAGAGGAGGATATTTTGTTTGGTCTTTGGCATATCTATATTGAGGAAACTTTTGTTGGGTTTTCTCCCCCATGAGGGTTTCCCATGATAATTTGTGTGTCTCTATTGTTTTTGTGATTTCCTCTCTTTTAGTGATCTTATTTATGTAGATAATGTGATAAATCATTATAATAATAAATAAGAACAATAACTGCTAGCTATATAAGTAAAAAATTAACATGGTATCAGAGCATGCCTGATAGGGACCAATTCACAATCTAATTTTCAGTATTGCAGTTGCTGTAGAATTATGGTTTCTGCATAAATCGTAAGTGTGGTATTTTACCTATTTAAGGAGGAAGTTGGGGGAAGTAAAAACATATAGGATTTCACCCTAGGAGGGCACATCTAGTCCCTGGATTAGAATTTTGAAATTTGAATTTTGAAAAAATTAGGGTTTCCTCATAAAACCTTAAGTTGCAGTTGCAGTTGCAGTTGCAGTTGCAGTTGAAGTACCAGTTATAGTTGCATTTGAAGTACAATTTATAGTTGCAGTTGCAGAATCAGTTGCATTTGTAGTATCAATTGCAGTTGCAGTGCTAGTTCCTTCGTGCTAGTTCTTTCATGTCAGTTGCAACACCAGTTGTAGTGCCAGCACCAGTTGCAATACCAGTTGCTGTGAAATTTTTTGTGAAGTGTTGGGACTAATGTTTATTGTCCTATTGCACCTTACCCTAGAAAATATTCAGCTAACTTTAAGTTACAAGTTGAAGCACCTTTGAAGTTTGTTATTGCTTGTCGCTACTATCGGATGGTGCCACTACATGTTGTTACTATCAGAGGTATGTACTTACATATGTTCAAACTATATCATTATTATAAATTGTATTTGTAGGAGAAAGGATATTTTTTCTAAACAACAATCGTAGATCCAGAAGGATCTCAGATCCAACACATTTAGAGGAACAATGCACCCCAGGTTTGATTAATTTGATATGCATATATTTGTTATAGAATTATTTTGATCTTATGAACATCTAGGTTGTATTTTGATCTGTTGAAGTTATGACTATAATACTAATCATTGGTAAAAATTAAATTCAAAGTATTCATTGATTAAAGTTGAGATTATAGAGTTTATTCTCTAACCCAGTTTTCTGCCAAGAAAGCATATTATCTTAGTATAGAGGACATGTAGAAGCAAATATGTGTCATCTTGAGTGAAGGAGACTCAAAAGAAAAGAAACACACTTATTCTTGAGGGCAAGACTCCAGGTTCCAAGTTTGATTGATTAAATTAATAAGATTAAAATTTACACATATCAAGTTTGATAATTGCTAAACACTATAGGTGTGATAGCTATCTTTGAAAAGTTTTATTATTGAATACTTGATAGCATGTGAGAACTATTGAGATAAATGCTTATGGTAATCATTTACTAGATATAACTAACATCTCCTCTAGTAGGAACTTTGTGTTTTGTTTCCAGGTTACCATGGAGGAATGATTGATCACAACATTAGAAGAGTGTTTCTCTAATTCCTTATTATTGTATTTCTTACTTTTTACCCTTGTTTCAGGAAGGTCATAAGCGATATCTCTAAAGGAGATATTGTGACAATTGTTCTTCCTATTTTAGTATTATTATAAAGAGTATTATTCTTGTCTATTGTTTCTCTCTAGTTGTTCTTGTTTTGGGCAAGTCACGGGTGATAACCCTGAAGGGAGATATAGCGACAAATTCAGGAGGAAACATATTATATGAGACATGGAGAAGACTATACAAGTTGTATAGATGACCGTATACATCCATGTACTAAAGAATAAGAAGAAGAAGATACCTTTTCTAGATACACAACATCTCATATGAAGACAGAACATGAGGAGCAGAAGGCTCCAAAGATGACCAAACATTAGAATAGAAATCATTGTAGACTTGGTCAATGGATAATGAAGCCACCTTGACAGGAAGAAGAATTCATTTGAAGTCTGAATCATCTTTTCATATTAATACTTGGTATTCAAACACAAAGTATATACTGCAAAGACTATGAATTTTTTGTAGACTCAGAAGAAATCAAGACTCAGAGTAATCCTGATCTCAGAAAGGATCAGATGGGAAAAAGAGACATCTTCTAGGACTGGAAGACAGATGCCATAAGTTAAGAATATTATATCGTAGCTTCATAGACCTCTAGGAGACATGAAATATCCTGAGAATATTCCCTTGTTTTAATGACAGAGGAGGAAGCCAATCAAAAGGATTGGGATATCAATTTTTCCTTGAGACTAGAAGGGAAGTCGGTGGTCACTTCCAAGATGGATCTAACAGATCAAGCATGTTAAAGATAACAATATAAATATGTACAAAGCTTGATTTGTGTCCATGGGATTCTCCCAGCAAGAGGGAGAATACTATGACAAGAAACTTTCTCCAGTAAATGAAGAAATAATTTCAATGTTCGTGAAGACATCCAAAACAACCATAATTATGATACAGTATGAGATTCTGAGGGAGAATTCCCTATATTTGAGTTTGAGTTTCATCCATGAAAAAAAAAGCTACCTTCAATATCATCCACTCTCAATTTTAGATGAAGTTGTTGCCATGATAGAATAGAGGAGCTACTCTCAGAGTTCAACAACTAAAATGAGAATAGAGCAGTGATTATGAGCTTCAGACATTGTAGTTGCAAGTGTAGAGTCTCGATTCCAGAAGGAACAGTTGTAGAAAAAGTAGAGGACATATTATCAAGAAGTGAGATAAATAGTGCTTTGCAGAAAGCACATAGAAGCAACACATGATTATGCAGATTGAGTTGTAGTTGAGCAAGTGTACTAGGTTGGTACAATATAATGTGAAAATTTGGTTTCAAAGTACAAGGAAGGAAGACTCATGTCTGCAAGTTGAAGAAGGATTTGTACGGTTTGAAGTAAGCTCCAAGAGCTTGGTATGGCAAGATTGATAGTTTTTTTATGAGCTTGGTATTTACCAAGAGTAAAGATGATCCAAATATTTACTTCAAGATTGTGGATGATGGACCAGTTATATTTCTACTGTATGTGGATGACTTATTCTTGACAGAGGAAGAAAACATCATCACAGATTGTAAGAAGAAGATTTTTCATTGAATTTGAAATGAGGACCTAGGCCTGATGCACTATTTCTTTGGTCTTGAAGTATGGCAGAGCCCATAAGATATTTTCCTTAATCAAGGAAAGTATGTTGTGAAAATTCTGAAGAGATTCAACATGATGTATTGTAGATCCATGTCCACTCCTATGGAGACGAATATGAAGTTATTGGTTGATACTTTATCAGAAATAGTTCATGTTACTCTATACATATAGATGATTGGTTCGTTGACATATCTAACGAATACCAGACCAAATATATGTTTTCTCTTTAACACCTTGAGTCGGTATCTAGTGGAACGGAAACGTGTTCACCTTATAGCTGCAAAGCATGTGATAAGATGCCTTAAGGGTACTTTGGACTATGGCCTTTGTTATATTGGAGATTGTGACTTCAAATTGTATGGCTACGCTGATTCATATTGGGCTGGAAGTGCTTCAGAAATAAAAATCACTTCACGATGTTGTTTCAGTTTTAGGTCAGCCATGACTTCATGGAAAAGTCGGAAGAAAACCAATACTTCTCTCAGTATGGCATAAGTGGAGTACATTGCAGCATGCTTCGCTAGTTGTGAAGCCATATGGATTTAGAAGTTGTTGGCAGGTCTATATGACCTAGAGATGGATGCTACCGTGATCTTTTGTGATAACCAGAGTTGCAAAAATATGATAGAGAGCCCAATGTTCCACGATAAGATGAAACATATTGAGAGATGATATCACTACATTTGTGACATGGTGTGGAAGGGAGTTGTAAATCTCTAGTACGTTGGCACAGATGAGAAGGTTGCAGATGTGTTAACTAAGCCTTTGTCTCATATGAAGTTTGAGTATTTCTGAGACAAGCTTGGTGTAGTTCAAAAGGACCTCTGATCCCGATGCACGCTCCCCTCACAACCCGCAGGTTGAAAAGTCCACGTCAGCACATGATCTTTCCTTTTCTATTGGCCCGAAGAGCTTCGTAATGGCTCTTTTATTTCCCTATCGGGAAATCTGCACCCATAGAAAACTCTCATGAGATCCCATCTTTACACTTGGGAGATTGGATTCGCAACTTCATGAATCCAATGGTCGAGCATTGGTCTCTTGAATCCTTGAAACCCGATTTCAGTCAAGGCTGACCTTTCTCTTCCCTTTCGGGATTTTCCCTATCGCGATTTCAGCGATCGCGATGTCGAGTAACTTGCTTCCCTGACTCCCGAATCCCGATTAGCCGAAACTACGATACACGCGCGAGTTTGAATTTTTAATGCTACCTCAATCCTGTTGGGACTTCGGACTTCACAATATCGTGAATCCTAATGCAATGAGTTTGGGACTTTACTCCACAATTTTTCGAAACAGCATGCCACCTGTCCACCTCGTTGACTCCTCCATGGCCCACACAATCCTCTTGTCTTTCGAGACTTCACACTTCAGGATATCGCGATTCCCATTGCAATGTTTACGGGACTTCCACCCACGAAAACCCGATATAGAATTCCACGTGTAGATCCAATGGCCCATGCTACCTTGGATCGACAATCTTGCCCCTCCTGAGCTTTGAACCTTTCGACGCTTTTGTTGTAACCAATCTGCTTCTCCGTGAGATCTAATGGCTCATGGGACTTCACGAGTCCTCCTCAGAGAATTCCGACCATCCGTTTCTTCTTCTGAGAACTTCCTGGGTTTGACGTCGCTACGCCTTCTCACCAACTTCAAAGTACTTGGTATTTTCTCCTGCCTTCAACGACCTTTGAAGATTTCAATTCCCTCTGAACTACCTCTGCCTCTGAACCTTTCATAGAATCGTTTCTCCCACTCCTTGCGGCAACTCTTCAACTTTCAAGTGTTTGAATTCCTTCGACCCTACGCACACCTGCGATAGCAGTCTCTAAGTTCTTCACTCTGGTTCGCAACCCTGAGACTTTTATTCGGCCTGTGCACTCCTTGCACAGATCCTGTGTCTTGACTGCACTTCTATGGAAGTGAGAACAAAAGCTATCTCTCTTGAGTTTCCAGAGACAAACCTCTGAACACCTTGTCGACGCACTCCTTGCGGACACTTCAACTGCACTCCTTGCACGAACTCTTGCTCAAATAGAGAAACAATTGAAACTCATTCCATTACCCTTTCCTCTCAGATTTCAAACTTTCAACAAGAAATCATTCATACATAGCATAAAAGCAATTGCATGACAAAAAGAGTAAAACATTCATGAGCATAACCTTCAAAGATGCATACGCAGAGAATATATGAACACCATGAGTCTGAATCACAACTTTCTTTGTATTAATTTAGAACTTCTATACATGGAGTCTGCTACACAGCTCTCTGCTTCTCCTCTATGCTCTTCTTCATATAATGTTACAATACACAATGAGGGTGTCTATATCCCGTTTCCCTCTTGCGCTCTAAAACTGTCTAATCTAGAATTGAATTCTACCTACCTTACATTAACTATCATAAATGCCTTTTATCTACTAAGGACGAGAGAAAATTTCTCAAGGTCCGTTTACATTATACAAGTGTGATTCTTCTTAATGGATTCATTTAAGATTGTGCATCAACTTCAAGGAAATTTCAAAATTTGTGCTGGCACTTGTCCAGCTATCTTTTGCTTCCGCACTGGCTCGCTTGATGTTGGCGATGCTCCTGCATCAACCTCCCTTGAAAGGGGGAGTGATGTTGATGATACTATGGTATCCTGACCAACAACAAGTAGCTCAGTTAGGATTTTATATCCTAAGGGAATAATCGTCCCTAGGCAGATCTCAAAGTTCTAGTAAGGAGGGTCTATCAGAGTACCTATGCATGTATATGCCAATTATGGTCAGCAGTAGTAGCTTAGTTAGGATTCTATATTCTAGGGAATCTTATGATTTATGGGCAGATCATTAAGGTCCAGTAAGGACGGTCTATTAGAGTACCACACATGTTGTTGTTGATGTGTCGGCCTCATTCTCGTGCCACATATTGATGTTGATGTTCTAGCTTCATGTTGTTAATGATGTTGTTTCTCCAGCTTCGTGCTATTGATTTTGTTGCTCTAGATTTGTGATGTTGATAATGTTGATGTTATAGCTTCATGTTGATGATGATGATGATGTTACTCTAGCTCCATGTTGCAGATGATGATGATGTTTAGTTTCTACTGATGTTGATGATGAGAAAAAGAACTTTTAATGATCTATAGATATGACTGACAATGTTCCCGGTGTTGATGACGATGTCCCCTCCTATTGATGATGTATTGAGTCCATTCAGTTGTTATTGATGTTATCAGTAGAATTACCTTCTTGTTAAGGTGGAGTGTTGAAATATTGTAACTTTGAAGAATATTCTACCTAAAATGGAATGTTGAATAATATTATTATATTATATTTATTAATTAGACCCTATTGTGTCCTTGTAAAAGTCGACCCTTTTGTTCCTTGAAAATTAAATGTAAATTAAGAGGGTAAAGTGACACGTCAGCTCAAACCTAATTTTAGGCTGGCCATACCACTATTTATAAGGGAGGCTAAAACCTCATTTTCACACTCACTATACTAGCTCTGCAGTTATGAAGAAGTGCACAAGTCTTCGAGGAACTACTACTACAGCGAATTGTGATGTCAAGGAGGGTTCTTGGTCTGTGTCTTGGTATCTCTTGGTTAATTAGTGTGCTACTCTTCCTAGTGAAGGAGTAGAGGAGGATATTTTGTTCAGTCTTTGGTCTATCTATACTGAGGATGTTTTTGTTGGGTTTTCTCCCCCATGAGGTTTTCCCGGGATAATTTGTGTGTCTCTATTGTTTTTGTGATTTCCTCTCTTCTAGTGATATTATTTATCTAGATAATGTGATAAATTATTATAATAATAAAGAAGAATCATAATTGTTAGATGTATAAGTAAAAGATTAACAATAGTATTCCCTTTGATTGTTAATGATCTCATCCAATATTTTGGTGTTGTTCTACTTCATGTCCTTCTTCTGAAGATCTTTTCTTAGAGTGACTATGTATGATTCCAAGCCTTCAATCATCTTGTCTTTTTCATATAGTTGACCTATGAGTGCTTCTTCAATTCTTTTGTCTTAGTCTACCTGAATTTTTAACTTCGTGATCATATGTTCAACTTATTCTAAGTTGGAATTTTGAGATCTTTATTTCCTCTTTAGTCCTGTCTTGAGTGACTTTTTTTTCTTTCTTTCACTCCTTAGATTGTCTATAGATTTGATTAGTTCTTCCCTAAGATCCATTTCTCCTTATTCTTCAGAATCTTCTTCAGAGTTCTCATAAGCCATAAAGAGAACATCTCTAGAGTCACTATCATTATCATCCTCTTCATCTGATGATGAATTGCCTTCTCTTAAGAAGAAAATTTTCTTTTGGAATTTCTTTTTATTTTTTCTCTTGTTTCCCTTTTTATATTTATTTTCTTTATTTGAAGTTTATTCTTCATCGTCCTTGTCTTTATTCTTAAGAGCACATTTATTAGCAAAATGACCAATACCACCACAATTAAAACATTTCAATGGAAGCATACCTTTGTATTTACTGGTTCCTCTTTGCAACTTTCTTACAAAGTTTACCATTTCTTCATCTTCTTATGAATCATTGTTTCCACTACAATATGACTTTGGATTTTGTTTGCTCTTCTTCTTTGTCTTCTTGGATGATTTGAATGTTGCTTCCTTTGTGAGTGGGTTCTCCTGTTTTGTTCTAATTTCATAGGTGGTTAGTATCCCATGTAGCTCGTCCATTCTCAAGGTAGAGAGGTCCACTATTTATTATAAGGCTGAAATCTTGAATTCAAATATGATCAGAAGAGACCTTAGTACCTTCTAAACGATGATTGGTTCCTTCATTTCTTCTCCCAAACCTTTAACAATGTTTACTATTTCAACAACTCATAGGAGATAGGTTGCAATGTCTTTGTCTTCCTTCATATTCAATTATTCAAACTTAGCTCTGAATGTTTGGAGTTTATCTCCCTTGACCTTATCATGTCCTTCATAAATATTTTGAAGCTTATCCTAGAGATCATCTGTAGAAGTGAAATGCATAACCTTAACAAATACTGAACCAACAAGACTATTTAGAATAGTACCTCTAGACTTTGAGTTGTTTTCTTCGAGTTTATTTCCATCTTTTTCTATTGGGGGAGTGTCTGGTGCTTTGTGTCCATATACTATTGTTTGCCAAACATCATACCCTTGTGCCTATAAGAAGGCTTTCATTGTTATACTCTAGAATGCATAATTTTGTCTGTCAAATAATGGTGCTCGAATCTTAGTGTATTCCATGATCTCCTTCTATTGGTTAGACCGCTTCTTGAAGGACCTGCTCTGATACCAATTGTTGGAATATTGAGAGGGGGGGTGAATCAGTATTAGCACTTTTATTAATTTTAACCACAATGTATATTCTTCAACAATGTTCAGCAGTTTATCTTTAGCATTCAATATATCATCAATAGTATAATCATAAGTAGCATCACATGAACAATATCACATCAAGTACATAATATATCAGAATTTACGTGGAAACCCAAATGGGAGAAAACCATAGAATGATTTTCTTATATATCAAAATAATACATTCATTGGAAGCACCAACTTCCCAATTTTCTAACTGCAAGTGGAAGGAGGATACAACCCCCTATTCTCAGGCTCCAACCTGAAGGAATCTACAACTCACTAAATTCTTTGGATCCAACCAGAAGGAGGATACAACCCCCTAATTTCTTCAGCACCAACCGGAAGGTGGATACAACCACCTATCATTGCCTCGTCATGTTGCCCTGAAATATAAGTGTAGACCAATTGTCACTACCACAATCACTGCCACTACCATTGTCATTGTCATTACCACTATCACTACCACTGTCACATCAATTTTTCCTCCCTGACATTGTCATTGAATCCAATATCTGCCACATCAACCTGTAATTGATCATCAATAAAAAAAG
This sequence comes from Picea engelmannii, assembly GCA_009831015.1. NCBI lineage: Eukaryota > Viridiplantae > Streptophyta > Pinopsida > Pinales > Pinaceae > Picea > Picea engelmannii. Next base: position 305,351 of record ML806925.1, on the reverse strand, counting down.
TACCATACCATGCATCAATTGTATACCAACATGTGCATCAATAATGTATCAAAGGATATTCTAAACATAAACAATGAGTATCCAATCATATATCAAACCATGTACCATATACTAGAGAATAAATCATATGAAGAACCTGTACCATATACCATCAACATGCATAGAACTATACCATATTGTCAATGAAGTCCCTCAAAGAACCAATGCATGTCCCTCATGCATATGCCACCATGCACCAAGAGTATCCCTCAACCATGAACAACCATCTCAAAGATATGAATTATACCAACCATATCATATATTAAACAATATACAAGTGTGCTCCTCACTCAACCATGTAGCCAAGTTGGACCATAACCATGTGTCAATACCAAACATGCTAAGTATGCCTCAAGCATACACCATATCATAATCAAGCATTACCTTCAAAACAAGTAGACAAACATATCAATACCTTTGTAGCTAACCCAAAACATTGTAATGTTGACCTGTAACTCCTCTTCTATCTTCAGGGACCTGGAACAAGGATATCCCAAAAACCTATCTTGTCCTCGCACGACTAAGACATCATGTCATGTAGGTCCTTGCATGACAACTATTCTGCAACCCGTGGGATCCTTGTGGGACACCCTATGCCTTACCAACGGGGATCAGATAACTTAGGGTTTCCTCATAAATCTCACTCTCCTCTACAATCCTAAGACTTGTACACTTTTCCTTCCTTCGCTACCTAATAAAATACCATCCCAATCTTAGCCAATAGACTACTAGTTCACAAGATAGATATTCAATGAGTGAGTGTGTGAGTGTACTTGTGTATGACTCCTTGAGGTGTATTTATACTATTGCTAGGTAACCTCTCTCCTTAATATTAGGGCTTCTAGATAATTCTTGTTACAACCACTTTACCCTTTCATTAAAGACTTGTAACCAACTAGGAGCTTCTTGAATATTATTTGGGGCTTCCATCTTCACAAGGGCATATCTCCCTAATCGTGAGGAACTACATGGCATACCGCATATCACCAAAAATGGAATGATGATTACTATCCATCTATGAGTGTCTTGTATGCCTTTATGATGTTTGTTGTGTCCATATTACTCAATCAACTCCGGGTACCAAAAACACATTACTGGGGCTTCTTCAAGGGTTGACAACAATGACAACCAATCTTTCAACACATCCATCTTGTTGAAATCTCATAGGGTCAAGGAAAAAGAGTTTTCATGGTTCATGGAGATCCAAACTAAAAAGAATGAAAATTTGGAAGCCAAATTTGTTTATTTGTATGGAATGGTCTCATATTTATCCAATGGCTTGCATCTTCATGGAGGAACCCTATGTTGGCTCGCTTGCACGCATCATCCCTAATGTTGGGGGTTTGGTGACCTAGGGTTCTTCCATAGTTGACCAACAAAAAACCCAAGGCGTTGACATATCAATCCTTAGTCAAAGACTAAAGAAGGTCTCACCCGAGATGCCATGAGAATCATAGAGACCATTTGGTCTTGTGTCAGTGATGAAGGTTTACTTACATAGGGAATCCATTTGGGATGAATTTCGTACATTCATCACAATAATATTAATAATTAACAACATGTAGCATTAATGCATACATTCATCAGACACATGATCAACACATTAAAGGACAAAAACAATTGTAGCTTACATTTTATTCATTTAACCAGTCACATACATAGACCAAGAGACCCATCAATTATAAAAAACAACACCCTGCGCTCTTATACGTTCTCATGGTAGTTCATTACAAGGTGTCATGTGCTTTCTTAGAGAATCTACATGTATTCCAAAAACCAGACTCATAAACATACTCTTACAACAACAATGATCGCAACAATAATAATCAACGATCAACTAACTAGTTAACTCTTTCTCTATCATCATTGCTCCCTTTTATTTTCTTCTATGTTCTAGTGTTCTGTCACTTTCAGTTCTACTCCACTCACTCTTTTGACTACCAATATCGCATGCTTATGCCACCCACATGAAATCCACATAGCATTTGTGGCGTTGTGGCAGTCTGAGCTAACTTGCTAGTTCATCCCTCAATTATTCCACGATCTCTTGTGCTTCCTGACTTAATCATTCAGGAATATTTCCTGAAGATTATCTTCTTGATTACGACGTGCATGTGGTATCTTCTTGATTTCTAGCACGCACGCCTCATGTCATCCACTACACAACTACTGGTGTGCATGAAAAACTATAGTGTGCGCACAACTATGTTTGTGTGCGCGCACAATCTTTATCCCAAAATTGTGGGTACCAACACCCTACAATCCTTGGTTCTCCCCTTGATAACACCATTGGATTATTTCGTACAAGGAATATATGGTAAAAGAAGAAGAGACCATGCAACAAGCTAAAGGTGACATGGAGATGGGATCAACTAAACAAGAACCCAATTATTAATTAGGCATTAAGAAAGAAGCCCCTAGTGGGCATTGAGGATTTTTTTTTTGTTAGCACAATTCATTAGACAATACACGAGTTGGGTCCATAGGTATACATATAGGACAATGGAAATAACATAATTGTTAGGCAACAATTTTGAGTTTTTAGGACATCTTGAAACTCTAGTATCAAACTTACTATATTTTTCTTTATATTAACTTGTTATACAATATAACTGTAATCAATCTTTAATACAAAATATGTTCATTTTTATTTAAAAAAAAAAATTGATATCCATCACCCTTCATCGATTTGCAATAAGTGAAAAAACTCAGACATATTAAACTAAATCCATAAAAAACATAAACCATTGCAAACCTATCTACTCTGTAAATATTCACCCCTTCTATTCCTAAACATACACATCATTACAGGAGCAAATTCAAGACCATTATCAACTCAAAATTGTAAATAAGCCAAACCTATCTACTCTATCAATCTTCACCCCTTCTATTCCTAAACATACACATAATGGGAGAAACTTCAAGGCCATGATCAACCCAAAATCGGCAGTGGACACTCTCTTCCATTTAGTCCCTAATAAATGAAAATGAAATGGTGACATTAATCTATTTGATGTAGTCTTCTATTAAAATATTTGCATAGGAAGGGCATCTTCATAATGTGAACTGCATAGAAGTCATTGTACCCACTAATACAATATTTAAATATTAGCACCTAATGGGGTGGTGGTCCTCCTACTTGAAGTTTCAATCACCATTACTTTTCCTTTCCAAAATCATTGGATGTTTTCCTAATGGTCCAATTATGGTGGGGCTGCTCAATTTCGAGAATCATACAAATGATCTTTCGTACATATGCCCACCAAAATAACATGAAAGATGGGTCCAATCATTTATTACAATCATGGTTTCTAATATGTTACAGAGTCACGAATTCCATTTTTCATTATAATTAAAAATATTTTTGGTTAAAATTAATTAAAATTTTATAATTACATTAAAGGTGTTATTTAAGGAGAGGTTTCTCTATGATCTTCATGGAAAGATAGAGTCACGAATTCACTTTTTCATTATAATTAAAAATATTTAGAATTAAAATTTTATAATTACACTTTATAATTAAAATTTGTAATTTAAAAAAGCATTATAATATTTTTATTATAAGTAGTTAATAATTTTTTAAGTTCAAATCATGGTTTCTAAGATGAATTAGAAGTCACGAATTCACTTTTTCATTCTAATTAAAAAATAACACTATAATATTTTTTTATGAGAAGTAGTTAGTCATTTTTTAAGTTATTAAACCCTAATATGTTATATTTTGATTTTATAATTTATTATTTAACTATTAAAATAAAGATGATGAATTTTTGTATATTTACTTTTTCATTTAGATTTAAAATACTAATTACATATTTTGTTTGCCAGTTCTACATAACTTGTTAAAAGTTTGCGTATTAGTCCCACGGATTATAGTTTTCGATCAGGTGGCCAAACTATGTTGGTCGTGTATTAATCTATTTTCATTTTGAAACACGTCTAAAAGTTTCAAGAGAGTTAATATTAAGTGGATTTGTGGTTATTTACCTAATAAGATTTTATTTCCTTGGTGTATGCCCTTTTTTTCCCTCGATTTATTAACAAACTATTTTAAAAATGAGATTTTTTTATGAGCTTTCATTTAATTATATGACATATCTGCATTTAATTCTCTGACCTTTAGGCCATACACAGAGCTTCAGAGTTACTAATAATCCCCTTATTATATAATTGAAATTCTTCATTGGTTTAGGGGAGGTCGGCCAAGAGATTGAAATTCTTCATTGGTTTAGGGGTGGACCCTCTTCATCAATGCTTTCTTTATTCTATCGATTCATTCCAGGTGTAGAAAATGGGTCTAAAATCCATTTCTTTTCTTTATCTTGGGTGGGGGTAGATCCATCATAGCATCACCCACCAACTAATTAGGGCCATTATCGGTTGATCGAGCGAGTGTTCATTATTCCATCCATAAGCAATAGTGTTTAGGTGTTACGTATTTAGTATTTAGTGAAGGGAAGGACATTTTCCTTCTCATGGGGGGGGGTTATTTATCTCTCTATTGAATGAATTTACTCAGTTGATATTGAGGTTGATATTCCTGCTTTTGGATTTGGCTGGGCTTGTCACTGCTACTTTTTGTCTGAGTGTGTTGAAAGATCCAAGCAAATGGATTTAAATGATTTCTTAAAGAGTTACACCTAGAAATCTCAGATCCAAACAATAAAAAGAATTAAATTTTGACAAAATAAGATTGCATAACTGAGAAGAAGGAAATGTCCTGTTATACTCTATTTTATAAAAGAAATTACAAGAACATAATAAAAACACTACAATACTTGTGAGCACATTGTGTGTAACAATAAAATAGTTGTAGATTATGCAACAAGACAACACAACAACTATGTTTACATAAAAAACTCACTACAGCACACAAAGTGTACAAGACAATAAGTTGTAGATTCAATAAACACTCGATCCTTTCATTTTTTATAGCAACAAAACTGACTTTAAATACACACAACAACTACGTTGAGGACCGGTGTGATCATTTAGGAAAAAAGAAACGTGGCTAACTAACTCAACAGTTGGAAAATTTAGTTTTACATTTGGAGTTTAGAAACAGTCCAGATGTCGTTTGAATGCCTAAAAACTAGACATCAGTTATTTCAATATCCCCCTTGATGTCAAGTTTTTTAATTCCCAACAACAGTCTAAGATTTTGTAATTTATCCTTTGGAAGAGCCTTAGTAAAAATATATGCTAGTTGATCTTCAGATCGACAAAGTTCGAAAGAGATGAATTGTTGTTGTACAATATCTTGAATGAAATTATGTCGAATATCAATATGTGTGCTCTTGATGTGGAATACAAGATTCTTTGTCACGGAGATTGTGTTTGTCACAATAGACGTTGATGGTCTTATTGACTCTCATTCCCAAGTCTTCAAAAAGTATTTCCATTCAAATAGCTTGTGTACTTGTGATGATGTTGCAATATACTCTACTTCAGTTGTAGATAGAGCAACAGTGGGTTGCTTTTTGTTGCTCCAAGAAATAATATTTCATCCAAAGAGAAAAGCATATCCAAAAGTATTCTTTCGATCATTCAAGCTACCTACCCAATCTGCATATGTGTATGCTACAACATTGAAATCATTAGTAGCATTATAAAACAATCACCAGACTCACAACAAACATGATGTCTAGTCTAGCGAATGTCAGATAAATAAGACTACCAATCAAAGATCTATAAAGAGTGGCATTACAAAGTGGATTTTCATCTTCCTTCACCAATTTACTCCCAACAAATAAGGGAGTGCTCACAGGTTTACAACCTTGCATGTCAAACCTCTTCAACAATTCTTCAACATATTTGGATTGACCAATGGATATACTTGTAGTTGTTTGTTTGATTTGTATACCCCAAAAATATTGCATTTCTCCTAAATCAGACATCTCAAATTCAGATTTCATTGCCTCTTTGAACTCCACAAGTGAAAATGAGGTGCTCATAAATATTAAGTCATCTACATATAAGAAAACAATGATGAAATCTAATCCCACAACCATTTTGTACATGGTACTCTCAGAAGGACATTTATCAAAGCCACGATCCTGAAGATAGTTATCAATTCTAGAGTACCAAGCTCTAGGGGCTTGTTTAAGACCATAAAGAGTCTTTTTAAGCCTATAAACTTTATCTTCTTTACCTTTATCAATGAAACCTTGAGGTTGTTCAACATAAACTTCTTCCTTCAAATATCCATTTAAGAAAGCGGATTTAACATCCATATGATAAATTGTTAACTTTAGTTGAGAGGCAATGGAAAGAAAAGTTCTTATAGTTTCAAGTCTTCCTATAGGAGCAAACGTTTCCTCGTAGTCAATGCCTTCGTGTTGCACAAATCCTTTTGCAACTAAATGTTCCTTGTACTTTGAAATACTTCCATCCATATTAAATTTTAGCTTGTAAGTCCACTTTACTCCAACAGTGGATTTTCCATGAGGAAGATCAACTAGCTCCCATGTATCATTTTTTTCAATATGTGACATCTCGTCCTCCATGGCTCATCATTGCAAGCTTCTTTAAAATTAAAAGGTTCAACATGGGAAAAAGAAAAAAGAGAAAAATTATCACCAACATACCTAGATGTCTCATATATCTCCTTCAAACTTCTTGTTTTTCTAGGAGGACTAGATGGAGGTGTTGGTTGTGTATCAACATGAGATCTTGCTATCAGAAAAGATGAAGATGCCTTTGATGGAGAACTCCTTGAAGTTGAGCCTACATTTCTTACAGTAGAGGGCTACAACGATTGATCATTGTTATCAAAAAATAAATTTTCAATATGTTGAGTAATCACTTTATCTTCTCCTTCATTCTTGAGATAAACTACCCCTTCATCAAAGATCACATCTCTACTCACATAAAGATTATTAGTAAGTGGATCATAAAACCTATAAGACTTGTTTTCTTCTAAATATCCAATGAAAATACATTTCACTGATTTTCCATCTAATTTATGTCTTTTTTTGTGCAGGAATATGAACAAAACATGTAGACCCAAAAAGTTTCAGATGAGAAATAGTTGGTTTTCTACAAAACCAAGATTCATGAGGAGTAGAATTTTTTACCATATTTGTAATAATTTTGTTGAGGATATATGTAGTTGCATAGAGTACATCTTTCCAATACCTGTTTGACAAACTCATTTCTTTCAACATACATCTAGCCATCTCTACAATTGTTTTGTTTTTCCTCTCTGCTACTCCATTGTGTTGAGGAGTATATGCAGTAGTTAACTCCTTCTTGATGCCATGTAAGCTACAAAATTATTTGAATTCATTGGAGGTGAATTCTCCATTTCGATCAATTCTCAAAACTTTCAAATAGTATCACGATTCCTTCTCAACAAGTGCTTTAAATTTTTGAAAGAAATTAAAATCTTGATACTTCTCACTTAAGAAATAGACCCAAGACATCCTTGAAAAATCATCTACAAAGAGAAGAAAATACATATTCTTTCCAAGAAATAAAGTTTGCATGGGGCCAAAAATATCTGCATGTACTAAGACCAAAGATTCACTTGCTCTAAAATGATGATGGGGAAATTTATCTCTACGTTGCTTCCCTATTGCACAACCTTCACATATCTTATTATCTGGCTTTATGAATGAAGGAAAGCCTCTTACCAAGTTCTTCTTTTGCATGAAGGAAAAAGATCCAAAGGTAAGGTGCCCAAACCTCTTTTGCCATAACCAAGACTTGTCAATTGAGTCCTTCAAGAAAGCTACACTTGATTCCATACTTAACAAAAACATCTTGTTATCTGTCATAGAAACTTTAGTGACAAGGCCATTGCTGTTAAAAAATTTACAAAACTTTCCTTCAAAAATAATCTTGTAGTTTTTAGAATTTAGCTACCCTATGCTAATCAAGTTATGCTTTAAACTTGGAACAAACAAAGTATCATGTATACACATAATACTGTCAATCTTGACTTTTATGGCAAGGGTACATTTTCCCATTACTTTTTCCTCGTTATCATTGTCAAAATTTCTGGAAATGGATCAGAGTGCCATGCATGTGGTGCTAACATTCTCTGGAAACAATGCCAAACAACACTACCCCATCCATATATGGCCTGCCATATTCTGTTATATTATTAGTAGGCAGGCAAGCAGAGGGAGGGGAAAGGGCCAGGTTGCTTGCATATTTCTTGGTTTACTTTGGCAGTGTTATGCCCTTTTGATCTCACGGTGCACAAACTTATGTCGTTTCATAGAAACGTATTTATAATTTATTATAAACAACTACAACCTCTCATCATTATTTTCATTTTTGGTTGCATGATCAAGCACTTGAAATTATAAACAACAACAACCTCTCATCATTGTTTTCATTTTTGCTTGAACGATCAAGGCCTATTTTGAAATGGAGCCCGCCCATTTACGCATGCATCCATCCTTACCCATACATCCATCCACCGAAAAGCAAATGGAGGGCTGAGGAACGGAAAGGTCTACGCCCGAGCGCACAAACGTCGAGGTTGGCGGAGATGGGACCTATGCGGCGATCAGAAACTCAAAAGGTCGCATATTTAGCTTACTCCTTACTTTTCGGAGTAAGCTAAATATTCAACTTGGGACCCCACCTATTCCACTTGGGACCCCACCATTGCTTCTTTTAGTTTTTCAGTTTCCGCACAGTTTACTATTTTTAGCAATTTTTTGGGTCCTGAACTTCGAGAGTCGTTTTGAGGCCCTAAACGACGTTTTTTGGGAAAACGAGGAGCAACATCGAAGCTCCTTCGATGTTTCTCACATCAAAGTTGTAGTCCTCAGATAGATATTTCTAACGAGGTATTGAGCACGTCAAACAGAGATTGTATGCCAAAGTTATGTCCCCAAGAAGTTGATGTACCAATTTACCCAAACAGGGCCCATAGTCTTAGCGTTTCATCTCCTAGGGTTAGGTCTTTGGATGTTTAGGGTTTTCCATTGTTTCTCAATAATAAATAGGCCTTCGAGCCTCATTGTAACACAGTTCAGAGGCCAGTATCCACCACATCTCTTCTCAGGGATAAGCTACCAACGCCCTAGCTAGTTTATTTACATTCTGTCTATAAGCATATTTCAGTCATTTATTATTAATGAAATGAAGCATTACTTCCATTGCATCTCTGTGTTTATGTATATTTATGTATTCCATTGTGTTCCTGCATAAATCTGGATCAGTGGTATCAAAGCGGTCTGCTCTTTCTCGATCCTTCTTTGCATGTCCCCAATGAGGTTGGGGTATAAGGAGTTAGGGCTCGAGCTGGTTGAACATTTGCAAGATCAGCCTCGTAAACCTCGACGACCGACCATGGGGGAAGAAAATAAATATGAGGGAGCAGGAGATCCTATCAAAGTGTTGCTCGAGGAGGCCCTCGAGAAACAAAGGAACACGATGATGGACAACTTTGCCCAAATCCTTCAATGGGTGGGCTTGGGATTCTAGCCACTATGTCCCATTGACGTAGCCATGCCATTTGCGGCTACTCAAGTAGATTCAACTCATGTCCAGTCTGAGGCTGACAAGGCAAAAAACTTCACTGAGTGCATTCAACACATCCAACAACATGTTCATGACATCTTGGACAAAGCCATTTCTAAGTACAAGTAGTGACATGATCAACATCGGGTGCCACACAACTTCCAGTTGGGTGACAAAGTGTGGCTACATTTGCAAAAGGAGCGCCTCGCTGGACCCCATCGTAAGCTTCGCCCACTCCGATATGGGTCATACATCATCACCAAGGTTGTAGGGGACAATGCCTTTGAGCTTAGTATTCCACCATTCCTTGGTTTGCACCCGGTGTTCAATGTGGACCACCTTCGGCCCTACTTTCCACCTCTACTAAGCATATCCAACATGGCAGAACAACTCACACCAACAGAGTTAAATCTAAACTACATGGATCAAGCCACAACTGATCAGATCATGGATACACAAATCAAGCGCACCCGACAACAAAGAATATTTCTATATCAAGTTGTTAAAGCAGGCCAACTCCTTCACCAAGGAAAGTGGCTCACCAGGGACCAAGTTCAACAGAAGTTTCCTCATCTCATGGAGGAACTCAACGCAATGGGGACCATTGCTTCCTAAGGGGGGAGGAATGATCCAGGTGGATATTGGTGGCCACCCAACTATTCCACCTGGACCCCCACCATTGCTTCTTTCAGTTTTTCAGTTTCCACACACTTTACTATTTTTAGCAGTTTTTTGGGTCTTGAACTTTCAGAGCCGTTTTGAGGCCCTAAACAACATTTTCTTGGGAAAATGAGGAGCAACATGAGAACTCCTTTGATGGTGCTCACATTAAAGTTGTAGTCCTTGGATAGATCTTTCTAATGAGGTATTGAGCACTGCAAATGAAGATTGTATGCCAAAGTTACATCCCCGGGAAGTTGATGTACCAATTTACCCAAACAGGGCTCATAGTCTTGGTGTTTCATCTCCTAGGGTTAGGTCTTTGGATGTTTAGGGTTTTCCATTGTTTCTCAATAATAAATAGGCCTTCGAGCATCATTGTAACACAGTTCAGAGGCCAGTAGCCGCCGCATCTCTTCTCAGGGATAAGCTACCAATGCCCTGGCTAGTTTATTTACATTCTGTCTATAAGCATATTTCAGTCATTTGTTATTAATGAAATAAAGCATTAATTCCATTGCATATCTGCATTTATGTTTATTTATGTATTCCATTGTGTTCCTGCATAAATCTGGATCACACTTGAAGTGCAGATCCTTTTCGAATGGGTAATCTATTGTTTCCATTATATTTCATGTCTCTATGTATTTCCATGCCCAAGATTTATTTTGTTTCTCCCAGATCCTTCATAACAAACATCCTAACCAACCGATCCAACCTGTTGATCGCAACCATGCTTGTGCTTGCAACAAGCATAACATATAACACTAATATAATGAAAATACCATAAACACAATGGTTATACTCACTTGTAAAATTTGTCTCACCATGAAGGAATCAAACATCTTGTACCATTTGCCTAGAATGCTTCAGGCCATACAATGATTTTTGAGTTTGCAAACAAATCTCCTGTTGCGATTTTGAACTAACCGTTATGGTTGTTCCATATACATCCCCTTATAAAAGGAGATTCATCAAACACTGCATCTCTTTCCATGATGATTTTGTGGGTAGTAGGATCCCACAGTCTGCACCACTTAACATCATCACCATATCAAATATCTACCTGTTTGATATGGGTCCTACTTAGAAAGCTGATAAAAAACCATAAGCATCACAACTGAATAATTTCACATTTGAGTAATTACCAGATGACATGTTCATACCTCTTCCTGAATCTTCTTGTCTTTTTGCAACCGATGGTGACCGAGTTACCAGATAACACAATCACTTATGTCCACAACTATTGTTGCAACTTGGCATTACTGAACATGCCTATTCGATCCCAACTTCCTTGTAATACTTTCCAATTTCCATGGATATAAACTTACTTTCATCATATATTCTCAAACACTTGATTGACTTGCCAACACATCAGCATTTCTACAGACCCACCTTTCTAAACTGGACACACTGCTCCACCTCAAACTTTGGATTCGAACAACCTTGACCAAATCCAACCAAGCCGACCAGGTAAGCCTTCACCGCTTACATCCAGGCCCATTTACAATGGAGTTCACCAAGCCTTTTATAGGATTCATTACATGAAATCCATGGACATAATACCATGGGATACCCAAAACACATGGACCCGAAAAAACACCTGCTTTGACCTAAAAACAGATTTAACTCATTAACTCTTTTATCGAGTAGAAAACCCACCAATGGATTGCGACGCATATGCCATACTTGTGACGAACATACGTCGCTATAGCGACGACTTCAGTAGGTTTAAAAAAAAATGATAGTTTTCTAGTCTCCGAAAACAATGATATGCTACAGAAGCCTTACAATGATATGCTATAGAAGTCCCCATCTTCATGATACACAGAAGCCTTAATACTGTACCTAATGAAGAATATGATTTATTGTTGATTCATGCACAAATTTGATGTCTAGCACCAATCCCTTATCCTACTTCAAGGACGGAGCCTTTCAAGGAGGGACGATAGTGGTTGATATGAGGCACTTACAAGAACATGATACCAACAAAATTACCTACTAGTTGTCATATTACGACACGTGAAAACTCCAATGTGAGATCTACTGGTAACGTTGTGGGAGGTATCATTTCTGGTCTAAATTGACCAGCCAAGAGGGCACCTGGAGACTTATATCCAGGATCATTATGCTTCACAAGCTTCATCTTCGTGTTGCATCACCTTTGGTGACTTGATTCCTTCATCACATAGATTTTCTATGCAACTTTTCTGGAAGATCCAAAACAAATATTTGACATGACATTTGATAGTCTAAACTCGACAAAAGGAAGAGTTTTCGCCACATCAATCATTCCCCTCTGCAGTGCCTTTGATATCTCCACCAAATTACGACGTCCATCCTTACGCATACATCCATCCACCGAAAAGAAAACAGAGGGCTGAGAAACAGAAACTGCGAACGACGTGAGAGGGGAGGTATACACCAGAGCGAGGCACAAACGTCGAGGTTGGCAGAGATGGGACCAATGCGGCGATCGGAAACTCAAAAGGTTGCATATTTAGCTTACTATGATAATAATTGTTAGTTGAAATACTTTTAGATAGAGACAGGGGATGACAATAATTGATTGCTAGTTGAAATACTTTTAGATAGAGATAGAGGATGACAATAATTGATTGCTATTTGAAATATTGGTTTTTAAATTTAATGGAGTCAATAAAATTTGATCATAAAATTTTACACAAAATCATTTACAAATTAAACTAATTTTTAAGATTAAATATTTTTTATAATAATTTTTAAAATTAAATATATTATTCAAAATAATAATAATATTTAATTTTTTTTGTAAGTGAGTGTAGGAATCTGTATTACTGGTAAGTATTATAATACAAAAGTGAGGATCTTGGTCTGCCTAGACAGAAACCTGACCAAGGGTCCCAGCTGCTCGAGTTGATAGTTGCGGTGGATGGTACTGATCTGCCACATGAGGGATTTCCTTACCCTTTCCTCAGCCTCATTCTTGTATCGACCTTCAACTTCCTTCTTCTGCTGAAGTGTAGTGTCATATTTTTGTTGTATTTGATCTCTTTCTTCCATCATTTTCATGAGCTTTTGCTGTGCTTCCTCGCCTCTTCTCTTAATCTTTTGCAATAGTCCCATTTGCAAGTCTTGTATTCTTTGTATTGGCATCCTCAATACCATTATGTTTAGATGTCCTAGCACGTTCATCTTCTCTTTTAATTCTATTGTTGGAAATTCAAGTGTGTCTGTCTCAATCTGGAGTGTTCTATGCCCTGTTGCTAACTAGGTCAAGATTAGATGTGCACTCTCTACTTCCTTCCTTGGAATAATGGATGGTCCTCCCTCAATTCTTCTCTCTTTTGCTAGGTTAGTAGTTTCTAAGAGTTTTTGGAGCATGCTTGAGTGTATTGGAGCGCTTTGGAGCTGAATATTGAAGAGCCATGTTGTCTGACGTGAAGAGTGAACTCTTGTGTGAGTTTCACTATAACAACAAGTGTTGTTTTTGTTGCTGGTAGTTTTCCTAGCACTAAGTTCCCTTGAGTTCACAGTAGAGAGATTCCTAGTTACATGTGCCATAGAAACCCTGATAAATGAATGGGATGCTCGATGGACTGAGAGCATTGAAGGGGTACATTCCTTGGATTGGGAAGGTCAAGAGGAAGAGAGCTGGAGGAAACTTGGGATAGATGTAGGATAATACCAGTGGGTTGTGGGATATTGAGTTGTGAGTGGACTATGAGAAACACCATTTTCTTATGGATTCCTAGCCCCAGCTCGAGGGTGACTTGCTGTTGATATTTGGAAAAACGAGTCTATGGTTGGGTGGAACGTCTTTCCCAAGCAATTGGTTGCACAAATATTTTAAAAGATAAGTGTTTATATGTTTTCCTACGTTAATTTATGATTTTAACTCCTGTGCATTTTACTTTGTGCATGAGAATGAATTATATGTTACTGTGGTGAAATTTATGAGTTCCATTTACCTATTTGGATAGTATGAACAATTGCATGAGCTCGCATGTCATGTAGTTCAGAGTTCTACTTTTAAATGCATATGTTAAGGAATTTTAGTAGTAATGGTAATGGATTCCAACGTGGTGCTTGAATCCTCGCGCATGTGGGGGATAGTTGTCACACATAGTACAAAGGCTATTGCATGCACGGGTTGTCTCAGTGAGGATGTAACCGTCATATGCATTTAGAATGTTGTAGATGCATTTAATTATTTAGTGTTTGCAAAAGGTTTAATCTTTGAGTAAGTTGTAGCTGATAAGCTACGTGAACTTAGTTAATATAAAATTTTCATATTTATGTGTATTTTCTACAAGCAATGTTCCTTGGTTGCGCTGGGGGACGTTACAGAATGGTATCAGAGATTTTGGTTCAACATCGGACTTGTATGGGACAAATATCAGTTTGAAGTTGGTAAATTTATCATCTCAGCGTTGAAGCTATGTCAAAATGGGAAGAAGGGTAGTTGAACATTTTCACGATGGTCATAATGGTCACGAACTGGGAAATAAGGAAAAATAAGCTAAGCGAAGAAACGGCTTGCGTGCGTTGAATATTTGTATTGTGCAGTACATAATTGGTATTGTGCACATTGCATATTGGTGCACGGTATAAAAAAGTTGCGCACATTGAATATTTGTGTGCGGTGTGAACTGAATATTGGTGCATGGTATAAAAAAGTCGTGCACACTGAATATTGGTGTGCGGTGTGCACTGAATGTTGGTGCATACTATAAAACTTCACATGCACTAGATGTTGGTGTGTGGTATAAAACATCGTGCGCACTGAATTATATGCTATTGTGGTGAAATTTATGAGTTTCATTTACCTGTTTTGATAGTATGGACAATTACATGAGCTTGCATGTCATGTAGTTCGCAGTTTTCGATTTAAATACACATGTTAATGAATTTTAGTAGTAATGGTAATGGATTCCAACGTGGTGCTTGAATCATTGTGCGCACCGAGAATAGTTTCCATGCATAGTACAAAGTTTGTTCAACGTGCGGGTTGTCTCAGTGAGTACACAACCATCATGTGCATTTAGAATGTTGTAGATGCATTTAATTATTTAATATCTGCAAAAGGTTTAATCCATGAGTAAATCGTAGTTGATAACCTACAAGAATTTAGTTAATTGGAATTTTTTGTATTTATGTGTAGTTTCTGCAAGTAATGTTCCTCGATTAAGCTGGGGGATGTTACAACGTGGTTTTGTTGAAGGGGAGGCACACACACCTTGAAAAGTGTGCATTTTTGGGTCGTACAACAAACCAGACTTTGTCGGGTTTGTCTGTAGTTGTATATCTCTCAGTGGGCCATTATCCCTGTTACGAGAACCCTAATTTTAGCATAACAAACTTGTTCTCTACACTAGATTTTTCTTATGGGGTTTTTCTAGGGGTATCTAAAATATTGGTGTTTATGTGTGCATGTTTTTGTTTCCTTGTTTATGCTTCTGTTGCATGTTTAGTTGATTACTCAACTATGCTTTAATTCAATAAGCGATTTATTTGGAATTAATTGTTGGGTGCGGGGTAGGAGAGATTTCAATGTGGTATCAGAGCATACCAAGGGTTGAATCCAGGAAAATCAACATTGGCTTTCATTGTTTTATCAAATAGAGGCTTCAAATTTTTCCAAACATCATTCAAGCTATAGATCTTTCTTATATAAAAGTGAATATCCCTAGAGATGTAAGTTTTATGAATCCTACAACCTCATCCTTCTTCTCATTGATGACAAAATTATGATGGTCATCCTTTTGGTGTTTAACTACAATCTTTGTAAACTGCCACAAAGCTTTTCTCTTCAACAAAGTTTCCATATCTTGTACCCAAATTTCATAATTGTGGCAACTCATAATGTCAATCTACTGATTTGATCTGAGATTCAATTTATAAGTTGAAACCTTGAATCGATCTACTAGAAAAATCCTACTCATTAAGAGCACCAATAAACTCCACAAGACTTGTAGATAGCAGGCTAGATCTCAAACTGTTAGCTCTAATATCATGTTGGAGAGTAAAAATATTAGATAGATTGGAGATCTAATATTCTAAGATAAAGGTGTTGTCTAAAAACACCACTACAACATTTAGGTACAATCAAGCATAGCTCAACATACAAAGAAGTGTTAAAAACCAAAATATTTCCATACACCACACATACCCATGTTCAAATATTGTATTATTAAATTGACCATAGGGTCATGTTATATAGCAT
>ML806925.1:267963-279829 GCA_009831015.1 Picea engelmannii | reverse complement strand
CCCGAATTGTAAAGTTTTAATGAACATTCTGGTTCTCTGGTTATGTATCTATATCTGAGATTTATTGTTTAATGTAAGTCATCTTCTCTTCATTTCTTTGTAACAACTGTGTTAAAACACTCGAGCATGGGTGAACCAGTCGAGGGTAGTTACATTTATGTGATGTATGTTTGATCACAGTAACATCTCCACCAATTTTAATTATCTTCTCATGTTTCCTTTTCCCTCTGATGTCGAGAGCTCGAGAATGCATGTTCCAATCGATTTGTTGCGACTGCTTTGCAATGTATGATCGATTGCAGAGTCGTTATAACGTTTTCAGTTCTCTGGAGTTGTCAATTCGAGAAGATCTTGAGTTTGAAGCTCTTCCCCTTACTTACCACTATACTACAACTTACCGACTGAAGTTAGACCAAGACCTCACCTATTTGGGCATACCAACCCGATTTTCTGAGTTAAACGATACTTTCTTGAGACTGCGCCCATTTTCCCCCTTTTATTACCAAATCATGACACAAACTCTGATGGGTATCAGACTTACCTCTGTCGCAATCGAGGGGTGACTTCTGGTGCTAACATTTTTGGCGTCGTTATTGAGGACGAAATTGAATATTTTCCTTGGGATTGAATGACAAAATCTTATTGTTTCTGAAGGTGCATCAAAACTTAGTACATCAAGATTTCAACTATGCACCTGGCGACTCCATTGTGGTGACTCTGCTGGGGAATCCATTAAAAGCGAATCCACTATTTCAGTCGTGGCTTCCAGAGGCAGACACATGAGGTCCACTCCACAGTTGTCGTTAGTAACTCCTGAAGTTGGCCCGGAGAAAATTATCAGAAAGGGAAAGACCCCTCAAGAAGGTACTTCTACTACTCAACCAGGTATTTCTAATGATTTTCATTACCCTCTGTGCTCGAAAAGCATTAAGAGAAGCTTCTCAATATCACCATAGTTTTGTTGAGTTAAGAGGTTAGGAAGGTTGGTAGTGTGACAAATACTTTGAAAATGAGATCTAATATGGGTATAGGTTGGACAATCTAAGAGAAAGTAATTTTCATATTCAACCTTCTTAGTGACACAAAGGTGACACACTCTTTCATCCCATGGCGTTTTAGGAATTGACCAATGCCCAATTTCACTATGGTGCTCGTGAGAATTTGTTCTTATCTTAGCAATGCTTATTTTTTTCTTTACACTTGTAAAAATATATAGATAATTTTGATCTTCTAGATTAGGGTTGATTACATCCTTATAATACCTTAATATTTTTTTTTCCTCTAACTCTTTATCACACCACATTTTCTCCTTAAATTTTGATTTGATGATATTTTTAATAGTATCTTTATTTTGCAAAATGGTGTCTTCCATGATTCCCCAATAGTTTAGCGAAGACCAGACATCTTTATGCCATCCTCGCTTGAGTCGATGGTGGTTACAGCTCAAATTTGAAGCAATTTTAGGAATCCTCTTGTCTTCCATGTTGTTTAACTTGTTCTCATACATTAGGTATCTAGTCATAGTCGTTCTCTCAATGGGGAGAAGGCTTGTTTCTAAGAGGAGGATGGGATAGGGTGTATTTCCTTTAATTTTGAGATTATAGGTTATAAAATTCTTTTGTATTTGCTCTATATTTCTCCAAAATTCATGAGAGATACTACATCCCTAGACTTCACATCCATAAAGAATAACATGTGTAACAAGAGTCTCAAAGATGAGTTTCTTCTTATCCCAACTCCAAAGATCGATTGATTTAGAATTGTTTTCAATCCCATAATAAGCTTTACATCCCCCAATAATCTCCCAATATTATTAATTTGAAAAAAAAGTTATCCTATAAACTAAAGTATTATTTAAAAAATAATAATACAAGATTATTAATTTGAAAAAGTGTTATCATATAAACTAAAGTATTAAAATATAAGTATCAAATTTTAATAAAAATAAAATTTATCCAACCATTTTAAATAACCCATATAATATTATTCATTGATAATGTCTAGTTGGAAATAACATGTGTTACGACTTTTTAACAATGTTTTGGGGAAGAATCAAACCAAAAGCAACTCTTCACGGACCACAAGGAAGGAACTCATTAATATAATAGTCGTAGTCTAAACATTCTACGAAATGAATTTTCTTCTATGATATTTTCTGGGGAAATTTGTCCGAAATCCAGCGATAAATTGGTAGATCCACAGATTTGAGTGATTATTTTGTATAATCCGATTTTCCTAGGAGTTTTTCAGCATGATGAATCCATTTCTGCATTCATAAATGGATTTTAAACAACAAAATATAGTGATTTCGTGCAGATTTATGTCGCCAGATTCTAACGACAAAAATCATTTCATAGAACAGTTAGACAACACCTAATATAATATATAAGTGTCTTTTATAACAACGTGTGATGTAAAAATATTTTTAAGTCTTTCAATCGATGGACCATAGGGAATTCAATGAATCGAAACTATCTTTTTCTTTGCTGGGACGCAGAGCTCATTGTAATTAGGTTGTCCAAGTTGATAATCTTGTTTTCTAAAAGGGCATCAATGAGACTGGACTCGGGATGTTAGAATTACTAATAAATTGCCAACCGCAAGGGAATGTGAGTCTGGTTCACATGGGAAAGGAGATATGAAAGAAGCATACATGTATATCTATATGATCAGTGCACACGTGTCAGAAGCGTGAATTCACATTTTAATCCCAAAATTGATTTAAATTGGCGATGATCTGTGCAATACAACTGGTGACAATTCACAAGAATTTATAACTAAATCGAAGGAAATCATTCATGTACATAATAAGTGGGTACACATCTCAGTACGGTGGTACCTATTAACAAAGTCCATTAATAATGTCATTAATTTTAAACATTTAAAAGTGTAAAGGAAACAATAAGATTTCAATTATATTAACCAATCAAAGAAAAGAAAAATAAGTATTTTTATTATATTAAAAAATATACATTAATTTTTTTAAGTTAAACTTTAAATTTCATACAAAAATTTAAAATAAGAAACAAATTAATTTCAAATCAAAGACAAATTCATTACTATAGTCCCTTGGGAGGACTAATAAAGGACTTGGGTGTACTTTATCTTTTTTATGAAGAACCAGGCATAATATTTGACTTGTGGTGTACTTGATCTTTGTTATGAAGAACCAGGTATAATCTTTTTTCTTGGTTCCACTAGACTAGTAAGCTCTCAAGAATTTCATTGTTTTTCTAAATTAATTATTTAGAATTGTATAGAATTTAACATGAAATTCTATATATAAATAAATAGTATGAAAGAAATAATGTTGATAATTAGAAATTAAAAGATGTATTATATAAAATTAAGGAAAACTTTAGGGGTTAAATTTTGTCCATGGGTTAATTTTCCATGATTTCCAAAAAATAAAACCCATCAATTTCCATTTTTCTAAAATGATTCACTCTAATCATATAAGATCAAAGTATTTTACTTTAAAAAAAAACCCAAAAGTTTCTAAAATCTAAACAAAATCCTTAAAAATTTGACTATGTTCACAAAAATATCCCTAAACATTTTATGGTTGGCATTTTAAGAATTATTAAGATTTACCAAGGTTTCTACACTTTAATATAAGTATGGATCCTTAAAATTCTCCATGCGTAAAATTTAACATAAAAACAATAAATATGAAATGGCATAAAAACCACTTCCATAAAACAAAATTGAAAATTATAAATAGTTTGTAATGGAGCATTCACCAAGTTATAAGTATGTATGCTTGAATTTCATTCATACACTAAATTTCTTAGATGTCAAGGGATTATGGGAAACATTGCATGCTCTCTCTTTGTCAATCCCAATAAAATATATGCAAATGTTGTTATTCGGCTCGCTTAGCAAAGGAAAGTATAAAGAAATTTAAACATTAATACATTAAAGGCACACTATAGAAATTAAGTGACCAGTCTTCGGCTGGTCGAAGGCTCTGGAACTAGGCAGAAAATTTGAATTAGGAAGGATGGTCATGCACTAGCAATGGCGGAGGCACGGGTGACACTGTTCAGAACAAGTCTTCCATTGGATTGGAGGGCTCTTGGAGGCTTTATCCTAAGGTATCTAGTTTGGAACTTCGTTGGGGATCTAGAGGTTAAAACTATGTGAACAATCAACTAAATAACTATTTTCCTTGGATTTTTTCCTTCCTTCCCCTACCTTGGCGCTCATACCTTGTTTTTAGTGATTTAATGATCTTAATTAATATGTTGGACAATTTTTCTTTGGGTCCTGGGCCCAACTCCTTAGTATTAAATTTTCCTTTCTAGGAAATTGGACTAGGGTCTAATATTTGTGGCCAGTGTTCACTGTGTTACAGGTGGAAGTCTTATGCGGTCTAATCTTGGTATTGACATAGAAAGGAACATCATGGCACTTACGAGTGTTTATGACGAGGTAACTTGGCGACAAGGGGGTCTTTTCACAAAGGCAGATACCTTGGGAGGAGCCCCAAAGTCTTTACTCCCTTGTTCACTTACATCGTCTCTCGCTCCAAGCATTACTGTCAACCATTTATCGCGTCCTTTGTCTAGTTCTATTGATGCTCCCCCTATATCAGCGGGCCTTACGCAACCTGCTATTGAGCCGAAGTCTGTCAATGAAGCTTTCATAGGTGCTAAAGGGGTGTTCTCACTAGTTAGTCCGAGAAAAACCCATAAACAACCGCACCCAAATGGTGTTTGGAGGAAGTTGTGGAAAGAAAATAGGAAGGCTAAGTGTCTAGTGTTGGATTCGGACATGGTCCTGGAAGAGACTTGCAGGATGGCCCTATGTGGTCTGGTAGGAAGGATTTCCTATAACTATCTTAGTACGGGACCGGTCTCGGTGTGGGTTGTAAAACAGTGGACTCTGATTTTGGGTTATGAGTCTGAATTCCTTTACCTTACTAAAGATTGGCTCGACTTTATATGTAAAACATTGGAGGATGCGACGTTCTTATTGAGCTCTCTATGGTTTTTTGGTGGTATCATCTTGATGTTGAAACGATGGCGGGTTGCTTTTGATCCGGAAACTGAACATTTTCAGTTCCGCCACTTGTGGGTTCTTCTACCGGGTTTACCATTTCACCTGTGGAATGAAGGAGCTCTTCGGGCTATAGGCGATGCTTTGGGTAAGTTTATTTCTCTGGATAAACAGTCACTTGTTACTTCTTCTAGAAAGGTGGCTAGAATTCTAGTGCAATTGGATATCCACTGTAGGTTACCAAAAGTCCTAGATATATAATGGTGTGAGCGGAGGTATAGTCAAAAATTGGACTATATTGGTATTCCCTTTCAGTGTAATTTGTGTCGTCGAACTGGCCATCTTCTTCGAGAGTGTACTAGTAAATAGGTTGATGATTTGTTAGAGGATACTACGTTGCAAAGGGACCCACCTGATTATATGAATGAAGCAGACTCTCTTGGGAACGAGACTATTCATTATGGAGCTGAACTTTGGAGCCAGCAAGATACTATCATGACTCTCACTGGTAAGTTGAGAAGTATTTTCCCTTCTTTATATTCTACTCTGACGCTTTGGGAGAAGAAGGCCTTGCATAACTCTCATTAGTTACTTTTATCTACTACCTTAGATAAGGGGAAAATTGGGGGGGAAATGGTTCCAACTGATCTAGTTCTTACGGGCTCGACGAGGCCGACTATCACTATATCACCCCCTGATTTTGTCTCGGGGATTCCACCACCCACTCTAGTGGAGTCCCATGCTCTTTCCCCTACTGTTATGACTCGGGACTTATCCCCACAATTATTCACTACTCGGGATGGGACCTTAAATTATTCTCCCTCACCTTTGGAGATTTTGACAAATACTTTGGTGGACCCTGGTTGTAGAGAATCTAAGGTGGATGAATCCACTCTCAGTGTTGTTATAGACTCATTGATTCCCTTTATCTGGGACTCAAACGATGCTTTAAAGTTGCCAACGTATTTAGGAAAGGCTATCCTTGAACCTTTGAAGGGAAATGGGGCTACTACATCTCATAAGCATACCGAAGGGGCTGGAAAGGAATATGCCTGGTCCAGAGGCCTTGGTATAGAGCACTCACCTATTAAGACTAGAAGTTTACGAAAACAATTGGCGGGTTTACCCTCACAGTCTATTGACACGGTTCCTTCCTCCACTAATAGTGGGGCACTTAGAGCAATGAAAGCCCTGGCGAGGGCTAAGTGATGTTGTTACTCTCATTAAATGTTAGAGCGATTGGAGGCACCCTCAAAGTTGCCTCTATCCGTAGAATTCTAGATCAAACTCACCCAGATATCGTTTTCTTTTAGGAAACCCTGGTCCATTAAAAAAAAGATAGAGATTGTATGCACCATTTACGTCCCTCCTGGGTTTCGAGTGTTGTTATTTCTGTGGGTACTTCGGGAGGATTATTGGTCACTTGGGACACAAATTTATATGAGTTGTTCCTTTTCTTACTATTGGTGGTATTCTGTTAACATGCAGGTGTATTATTAACAAGAGGGAGATCGCCTTGCTTAATATATATGGTCTGTGTTTGGACCATAAATTTTTATGGCGCTCGATGGAAAATAGTGGTATATTTTCCATTAACAACCTGATTATTGTTGGTGATCTAGATATAATTCTCTCTTCGGATGAGGCACGGGGAGGCTCCTTTATTTGTGGATTGACAGAGGATTATTATAGAGATTTATTCCTTTCAAAAAAATTGATAGACATTAAACCAACAAAACTGGTTCTGACTTGGCGGATTGGGCATTCTAGTCAAGAGGCCATAGCCAGGCGTTTGGACAGATGTCTTGTCTCCAAAGGTTTATTTTATGTGGTTTTTTTATCCCGTTCCTGGGTTGAGTACCCCTTTATTTCAGATCATGCCCATGTACTACTCCAGCTGGAGATTCCACCTATCTACAAGGCATATCCATTCAAATTAAATGCCCATTGGATGCATGATGATGATTATGTGGCTTTGTTACGTAAGATTTGGAAGGATCCCTGTTTCTTTTCTGAAGGCGATAGGTAGAGCATATTAGTGTGGGAATTAAAGGTATTAAAGACACAAAAAAAACTCTGGTATAAAGAAGTTTGTGCCAGGAACAAGGCTCAACTAAAGACACTAGAAGTAGATATAAAGGAGACAATTGTGAGTCTGGTCATGGATACAACAAATTGGGGAGAGGAAATTCATCTACAGCTGATGGAATGTAAAATAAACATTCTATTATGTGGTGCAAAAGAACAGTGGAGACTTTGAAGCAGGGTGATTTGGATAAAAAGTGGAGACAATAATACAAAATATTTTCATAATGTTCCAATCCACAGTAGAAATCGAAAACATGTTTGGGAGATCAATGATGAAAATGGTTTCACCCTTATAGACCAGGGAGTGATAAAGAAGGAGGCGGTATCCTATTTCAAAAAGTTTTATAAGGCTCCGTTTATTTTTAATACCATTGATCAAGTCAAAGTAACTAGTCTCTTTCTTGGGATGGTTAATGATGATGAGTCCGACCCTCTGTACAATCCTGTTACTATGGAGGAACTAAAGTCTGTTTGATTTCAATTCAAAAAAGATAAGAGCTTGGGGTCGGACGACTGGACGATTGAATTCTTGATCTTGTTTTTGACTTATTTGGGGAAGATCTCCTTGAGATGGTGGAGGATTCGAGACGGAAAGGCTCCACTGTTGGGAGTCTAAACTCAAATTTTCTGACTCTTATACTGAAGGCAAATAAACCAGTTACCTTTTATGATTTCCGTTTGATTTCCTTGTGTAGCCTTTGTTATAAAGCGATATAAAAAATAATTTCTAATCGAATAAAGTCAATCCTATCAATGTCACTCTCTATTGAACAGTTGGGGTTCCTACAAGGACAATGGATACAAGATTTTATCGACACTGTACATGAGAGTCTACATAGCATCAAGCAAAATAAATTAAAGTCACTGGTATTGAAATTGTACCTGAGGAAGGCGTATGACTGCATTTATTGGGATCACTTAAGACTGACATTATTAAAAGTGGGTTTTGGAATCCAGATGACAAACCAGATCATGAGTTGTTTTACTTCTTCATTTGTTGTATTACTCAATGGCGAGGCAACATAATTCTTCAGAAGTGGCAGAGGTTTGCACCAAGGTTTCCCATTATCACCATTACTTTTTATTCTGGTTATGGAAGGGCTAAGTCTATTAATGAAAAGTAGCATTAGTGAAGGCAATCTAACGAGAATAAAGGTGTCTAGAATGATCAAAATATTGCACTTATTGTTTGTGTACGATGTCCTTATTATGACTAAGGATACATTAAAAGAATGGATGGAGATCATCAACATTCTTTAGTTATTCTGTAAAGCATCGAGATTAATGATAAACCAATCAAAAACTACTGTACATTACGAAGGACTATCAGATTCTGAAGTGGATCCTTTTAAGGAATTTCTTCCATATTCCTTTACTGATCTCTCAATCGATTTCAAACATCTTGGCTATTTCTTAAAGACTGGGGCTTCTAAGACTGAAGACTGGAATTGGTTAGTGACAAAAATGGAAAAGAAGATTGGTTTGTGGTGCAACAAGTGGTTATCATTGGGTGGTATATTTGTCTTAGTTAAAGTTGTACTGGAGAGCCAACCTATATATTGGATGTCCTTGGAGACCATCCTGCATTCTATATTGAATAAGATTCGAAAATTGATGTTCAATTTCCTCTGGAGCGGTCATAAAACTACACAACAGTTTCACTTATGCAAATGGGACGATCTTTCTAGACCAAAGAAATGTGGCGGTTGGGGTCTCCGGAACCTCCCTCTTTTTAATACGACATTATCGATAAATACTCTTTGGAGAGTATTGACTCATGACGATATTTAGCATAAGGTTTTAATGGATAAATATTTACACAACACCATTGTGGTCAATTGGTTCAGACAGGCCCCCCACAAACAACTATCAACGTCTAGGATTTCAAATAGCCTTACAAGATCAATTCATGTGATTACCCACTGGAAAAGCTGGTGTCCAGGGTCGGGACATCTAATTTCCATTGGCAGAGATCGAATCTTAGGCCTGGGTGAT
This sequence comes from Picea engelmannii, assembly GCA_009831015.1. Taxonomy (NCBI): domain Eukaryota; kingdom Viridiplantae; phylum Streptophyta; class Pinopsida; order Pinales; family Pinaceae; genus Picea; species Picea engelmannii. Next base: position 270,745 of record ML806925.1, on the reverse strand, counting down.
AGATCCATCCTATCGGATGTGATGATTGCTCATTTAAAACAGAAGAGGATTATTGTACTAGCACAAGCAACAATATCTTGAAATCTTGTGTCATTATCAGAGAATTGGTTAAGCAGTGAGGAGTTGGGCTTAGCGAGATTGTTAGCAACTGAATGAGAGTTATATCACAGAGTGGTACTAGGCATTAGTATCACACTCCATGATTCAAATGACACACTTGTATGGACCGGGGGGGACTCGTCTGGAAACATTACTCTTAAAAATATTTACTCTGCTCTGATATCTATTATGGATTACCCGATCTGGTGTGGCTAGAAGGTAAATATTTGGAAATGGGACATTTAGTTAAAGATAAAATTGTTTATTTGGATGGCATCGGAAAATAAGGTTCTGACATGGGGCGCTCTACAAAAAAAGGATGGGAGGGACCTGGAGTTTTCTATCTCTGCAAACACAATTCTGAAGATATTAACCATTTATTCATTCATTGTTCCTTCTTAAAGACAGTTTGGGCCATATTAACACTTCTTCTTCAGATAAAAAGAACATGGGAAGGAGCCACACTAAATGATTGCTTTTCTACTTGGACCAAGGATAAATTAGTATCTAAAAGCCTGGCTGCTCTTACGTGTTGGTACATCTGGCTTGAGAGAAACAAAGTCATATTTGATGAGAGATCACCTTCAATTTTTGCAGTGGTATACAAGATACTTGGATCTCACAATTGGCTACCCCAATAACTAGTCTCCCTAAGAGTCTGGACGATCATACAGAAAGAAGGATATACTATTGCTTATTTTGATGGTGCGACTATATCAGGTGGTAAGAGATGTGGAGTTATTGGCATCATCAAATTTCCAGAGTCGATTGTTTATCGATGGTACATCAACTGTGGAGAAGGCACCAACACAAAAGCGGAGCTTATGGGAGTTGGGCTACTCTTAAACTTGCCAATATGTGGTCTATCCAAAATATACAGGTTCTGGGGGACTCCAATGTAGTTATTGATTGGTTAAATCATAAAAGTAACCTACAGGTGATTGACATTGAAGGATGGAAGCATAGAACAATGCATCTGACCACTATATTTCAAGGTATAAGCTTTCATCATATTTACAGGGAATTCAATAAGGAGGAATATTTTTTATCTAAACAAGCTCTCATGGAACCGAAAGGTAGATTATACTTTTTCCAATGGGTAGGTGGGGATGGAGACCCACTTACCCATATAAATCGCTTCGAAATTTCTCCAAGTTGAAGTGAATCAGGATTATCATTCTGTTGGTAGCGGGAACTTTCAAGTTTGTTTTTTGTAATTTTGAAGTGATAAACTTTATCTTGTTGGTTTATGCCTTTAGGCCCTATGTGGTTTGTAAGAAACCTTTTTATGGATAGTTGTGGGTTCGTTTTGTATCGGGCTAGAACTAAATGATCCATTTTGTTTAAGGATCCTTGAATATGTAAAAAAAATTATACTATAATATAATTTTGAGCGAATTTTCTATTGAAAAAAAAAAAAAGTGTTATAGCCTACTCCTTAGTACACAATCTTTTTGTTAACCATTTCATTGGGGCAAAAAACTATATTCTTTCTAACTTATTAGAATAAAAAAATCATTGTTAAACAACATTACAAAAGTTTCCTAACATTTGTTTTCTCGAAGCAAGAAAAAGCTTACAATACTTAGGGTTACTAGACTAGCAACTGTTGATACAATATCAAGACTCTTATGTGTAGCTATATCATTGTGTGTAGAGAACACTTGGCCATCTAAAATATAATGTTGGTGGTTCATAAGGGGGTAGACTTTCACTTTTGCCAGATGCCTCTAGGTCTTGGGTTGTTAACATGTTTCCTTACATATGAAGAAAACAAACTCTTAACCAATCAAAAAACGTTTTAGGTCATACTCCATGACCAAAAAGTAGTTTTCACCTATCACCATTATCTACTGAAAACCCAATATTCCCATTGATCATCATTTAAGCTATCAAGGAAAGGTTATGTAGTTTTCACAACACCTAACCATCAACCCCATACATAAAGCCTAAAACACTACAACTTAATTACAATTTTACCTCATACTCAGGAAGAACATATACTTGGGAAAAACATAGCTTCCTACTCCTCCAAAAAAATATTTGAGTTTCCATAAACCCCTATTGTAGCTTGAATCTCCTATGCATAGGCATGCAATGGGTGAATAGCCTATGTGAGTGTCATAGCATTTTCAACCAACATGAACTTCATGCGAGTGTGGCATGCGCGATGACATTACCATGAACAACTAAAAGGAAAAGAAACCCAAATATAAGGGTAAAGTTTACATGGAAGAGGAAAATGTTGGCATCTTTGTGAGGGAAGGGGGAAGCACTTGCCATAGGACGTCCCTTCTCACGAGATTCTCTTTCTGAAAGTTACATCATATTTGCGTATGTGATATTTGTAAGTTAATTTATTTACATTGTTCTATATATGTATAGATAGATAGTGTAATAATTTAATTTTTAATTAAATTAAATATTTTTATTATAATTTTTTTTTTTTTAACTAGAACGGTTATGTTGCATTGATCGGTTTTCAGGCAGACCTGAATCAGAAAATTACATATCTAAAGAAGGTTGGTGACCTCTAACAGTGCTGCCAACCTTCTTGTGAACATCTTGGGGAACCCATCCCATTCACTTCTTGCACTAGTTCGGGAGAATGACGAAAATTGCATACATGAATAAATTCTCACAAATTGTGAGCAGAGTAGAAGACAAAAGCAAAGCATTAAAC
>ML806925.1:242644-265400 GCA_009831015.1 Picea engelmannii | reverse complement strand
AAAATATATAATAATTTATAATGTAATAAAATTAATAATAATAATTATGATGTATTATTTAATAAATAAGTTTTAATAGTTTGAAAAAGATATTTTAGGAGAATTATTTGTTTGATTGTTATTTGTTAATAATTTTTGTAATTATGATTTTAATGTAATTTATCATTAATCTTTATAAATATGATTAATATTATCAATAAAAAAAATATTTTATAAACCCCAAAAAAATTGGTTTATTGAGGAATTAATATTTTAATAAAAAATATTTGATTAAAATTCACTCCTAAAAATTACTATATACTACATTGAAATATTTTGAAAAATAACTAAATTTCATTTTCTTTCCAACATAAAACATAAATTAAATTATTTTTAGATATATATAAGGAATGTGACTTACCATGTTCAATTATATATATATATATATATATATATATATATATATATATATATATATAATTGAACATGGTAAGTCACATTTCATATATATATAAACTTAAATAGAGGATAGATTTTTAGGGTTTAAGAGTGAATTGCAGACAATGAAGGATATGATTCAAGAAATGGAAAAACATAAACAATCAATCCAAGAAGGAGAGGTTGAAGAAAATCACAACTTGAGCGATATGATTAAAAAGCTAGAAGAAAAACTAACCAACAATTTGTTCGTCAATAATCTAGAAAAAAAATTGGATATCAAACCCATCAAATAGGAAATGAATAATCTAATGGAACTAGACCATGAGCGTAATAAAAGAGCCTTGAACCTCATAATTTTTGTATAAAACAACAAGAGGAGGATACACTAGCAATAGTAAAAGAAGAATTAAATAATAAGTCACAAATTAATACAACTTACCTCATAGAAGCAAAGAGGCTAGGAAAAATAATTGATCACAAAGATAGGTTGATATGTGTCAAAGTCACTTGTAATGACCATAAATATAGCATACTTAGTAAATCTTCGAGTTTAAAAGGGTCAAGAATATTTATAAATGAAGACCTCATTCCCAAAGACCAAGTTGAATTAATGAATGAAGTTTAAAAGGTAAAAGAAGCCAAGAAAGAAGGAAAATGGGCAATAATTAGAAATCGAAAAGTTATTGTTAGGGATAGAGACAAGAAGGATAATAAATAGGAATTTGGAACACTCTAGATCCTTTTTTGGAACCGTTGTGGCTTTCCATGGAACAAAGGTCCTATGATAAGTTGGATCCCGAGTGATATTGATATTATTGGTCTAGTTGAAACTTGGGAGCATGAAGAGTCTAAGGTCCCTAACATAGAAGAATATGTCTTGTGGTCAGCCTGGAACAAAAGGTCCCACCATAGAAGGATAGGATGCATAGCTTGTTATATAAGAAAGAACATTTCTCCTCACATTCAACTTCGTAAAATTGAGCCTCTCAATCAATAAATTTGGATATAAATTTCAGACACCAATGCTAAGAACATGCATATAGCAATTTGCTATTTTGCACCTATTAATTCTCATTTTTATAAGAAAAAAAATCTAAATAGTAATTGTCCCTATAATAATTTAGAACAAGATATTTATAGTTTGAAAAATGAAGGTAATATCCTCTTGCTAGGAGACTTTAATGATAGGACTACAACTAAACAAGCTACTCTTTTAAGCATTGATTACAACCACAATCCTTTATGGCTAGATGATGACCTTGTTTTATCTAATAGCTACAAAAGAAGCTCTAAAAACCTAATTAAGAATTTGTTTGGTATTGAGTAGGTCAAGATCTGCAACTCTCAAAACCTAATAATTTGCAATGAACTAATGAAGTGGCCAAACTCCAACCAGATGATTTGTATTCATGGGCTAGGTAGTAGTGTCATAGATTATGTGATATATGATATCCCCGTTTCCAACCAAATAGCAACTTTTGACCTTTTAAATGATCATGAACCCGACTTTGATCATAAACCTTTAACCCTAACTCTAAACTTTGCCATGCATAGGAGCGTCATTGAAGAGAATTTTGATAATCAAAGGAAAATGCGCTTTGACAAAAGTAAATTTGACCTTTTCTTAAAGGTTTTAAATAGTAAATTACATCTCCTAACTTATAAGGACAACATTGAAGAAATTTATCATAATTTTACAACTACCATTTCCACTTCTATTAACAAGTTATCTTTCGAGGTGTCCTGTAAAAAGAATAATAGAACGCCCAACCCTTGGTATGATAAAGAATGTAAAATTTCTAGGAAATCCATTAGGGATTCTTCTAATGATTTCTTAAAGTTTGATAAGTTCAATACGTCCAAATCCCTAAGTAAAAGGAAAAAAAGGTACTATATCAATAAAAGGAAAGAACGACTTTCACAACTATCTAAGTTGGATCCTAAGAAGTTCTGGAGCCAAATTCTAAATCACAATACTAAAGAAAACAATATGATTCCCTTAAGGGACTGGAATTCCTACCTTAAAATTCTTTACGATTTCCCTATTGACATGGACACCATTCCTATTTTCCCTATAGAGGATCAAGTTTTTTCTTTAGATGACATAGAGTTTGGGGTTAAGCGGCTTGCAAATGGGAAAGCTAAGGACATTGAAGGATATCGATCTGAAATTTTTAAAATCGGAGGGCCTATCCTTATCCCTCATATACACAAGCTAATCAATTTAGCAGTCGAGTAGGGCTTCCCTAAACCCTGGGTGCAAAGCCTCATTGTTCTTATTTTTAAAAATGGGGATAGAAACATTCCCTCTAATTATAGGACCATTATGATTAGCCTGATTTTAGCCAAGCTTTATGGAATTATGTAATACCCCTATTTCCCCCAATTTGTAAATATAGATATAACTGGCAAAGAGACTATGGAAGACTAAATATGTGTGAATGTTTGATTTGATGAACCCTTGTATAAAAGGGTCAATGTCTAAATTTATGTTATTAATAGAATTTGAATATGTGTTGCACAATTGTTGAAAGGGGGAAAGTTTGTCAAGATAGACCATGGATGCTATGAGAGAGATGGTGAACAGAAACCAAGAATTGTTGATATGACCCTCACTAGAACAATACCTACTGGGTGTAATTTCTCAATAGTCCTCTGACCCAGAAATGAACTACTAGTTAGGCTGGTAGTTGGAAGGCCTTCCTCAAGAGTTAATGAGGAGATGGGGCAGGGTTCCCATCTGTAAGGCTTCCAGGCCTGACCACAAATGGGGATTCAGACCCACACAACCTTGCTAAGGAAGGAAAGAAATGAGGTAATTTGGGGACAGAGACAGATCTACGAGATAGAAAAGTAGAGAAAAACACTCTCCTGAGAAGAGTAGTGCATATACTTTGATTATGAAGTTGAGAAAGAAAAGTTGAGTAGTAAGCTCGATCTGGCTGTAAGAATCCATGGGAATGGTTTGGCTATAAGCTGATAAATGAGGTTGACGAGTGATTGAGGAAGTACTCATGAAGACCTCCTTGCTTGGAGCAGACAAAACCAATTTCCAAGTTCCTATGGGATAAGGAGAGTAACCTTCGTCCCTGACTGTTGTGGAGCAAAGAGAAAGAATCTCTCTTAGAGCATCATGGTCTAGCTCAGGGGTGTGCAGTGGTAAATCTAGTAGGAGTGGTTGTGGCTATGGTTGGGAGGAAACATGCACCCCTTTCAGCAGTTGCTTCACATTTTCCAGTTCTGATAAGTATTTTCATACTTTGTGTATTATATTGAATGTGATGATGAAATGTTTGTGTTATGATTCAGTCTTTTAGTATTTGAACAATTATTAGAAAATCTCTGTGAATTCTATAAATTGTTATATCTATATGATCTTTCAATTTATCTTAGTTTTGTTGCTAGATAGTCATGAGATGTGAATCCATAGGAGAGAGAGGGGGTAGGATTGATTGAAACAACATAAGCCCTGCCAACCCTGTGAAGTTTACCTTAGCGGGAATGTTAAGTCTGAATTATGTGGGAGAAGGGCGTTTTTCCTTTAGACTATTCATCCATCTGACTGAGGGCTCATGCCCATGTCCTTAACCCAATTGGTGCTCAAGGATTAGTTCTTAGCCCCTATAATTTCCAAAGTATCCATGTGACTGGGGTCTAGGAACCCTGTGCTAGTCCAAAAAGGGGTTATCTCTTCGGCTTTAGGACTTCGGGACTTGTGACTCCACAACCCTTGAAAGTAGCCGAAGGTCGAAGTCCCGAATCAATGAGGGTCGTTGATCTAGGGATCCAGTATGGATCTCTCTCAACCATTAGATAGGATGTAGGAAGGGAGGTGTTAGGTGCTTCCACGAAGTTCTACTTTAGGATAATAAGAGTATTCTAGCGTCGAAACTCCTGAACACCAAAGTCGCGGAGTAAATATGGACCATTAAAAAGGAAGGAATACATGTCCACAGATCAACGATCATCCGGGAGTCTGGGTACTAGGGGATATAGGGGCACGTGGATTTCCTCAAAGCTCGGAAAGACGTAGTAAATCTTGGTCGTAGATGCTAGGTACACATGGCAATAGATCTGGCGTGGTCCAGAAGGAAAGTCGAGAGATACACATCGAGCTCTCGAATGCCAAACTGCCGAAGTGATGAGGATCGTTGGATAAATGGGTACGTGGCATGCGATCCCGTGGTCTAGAGACTTCGTACTTGGGAGGAATTTGGCCAAGGGTTTTCAAGGAGTGAAACCCACTGAAGTCGCAAACGTCGAAGTAAATCTCGACCATTGGTCGAAGGGGACACATGGTGCAAGATCCGAGAGTCTGGAGACTTAGCTCTTCGGGGGATTTGCGTCGAGAGGATTTGGTAAGCTTGAAAGCCGGAGCCACGAAGTAATGAGAACGTAGATCTATGGATCTACGTGGAATATTACAGACCATTAGATTGAAGGATTGAGCAGTTATCTGTCTATGATGACATCGCTTGATGAAGTCATTCGATGTGATGTGGATCCGCATTATGCATGCCACATGTCACCCAGTTTTGGACAATTCACATACACATTGTGCTTATTAGAGCATGACACATGTCACCCCCTATCAAGGACACGTGTCACCCCTTGAACCTCACCACGTGTCAGTTCTTGGTTCATTCCCGCCTGACCAACATGGCTAGTGATGTATACGGGACTCCGGGAGTTTGGGTAACTTCAAGAGTTCACGGGTTTTAGGGCATGTTATAATATAGGAATGACAAACATAAAACATTGAATTCCGAAGGGCCAAGGCCATGTGGCGAAATTTTAGGAGTTTGGGAGTTTGGGAGTTTGGGCATAGTATGGTAAAGAGGAATTCTCAACGAAGATCGTTGACCGTCGATCACCGAATGGCTAAGGCCATGTGGTGAGACCTAGGGACTTCAGGGATTAGGGAAAAGGTATGTTCAGCGCCGAGTACCGAAGCCCTCTTTCTAACCGTAGATCTCGGTGGAGGATGTGAACCGTTGATATCCTCCACTATTCAGCGATATGATAATTTGAGAACACATTTGGAACTCCCGAAGTCTAGGAACTTCCGAAGTGTTGAAACCTTTTCTAACAAAGGTTCTTAGCTCCCGATTTTCAGCCCGAGGTCACGAGGAAGACCTCACTAGATGGTTCAAGTCCACAGTGAGAGATGTGATTTTCGGGGGAGCTATTGAAGAGGGTTTTTATTAATTAAGGGACCAAAAATCAACCAAGGAAAGCGAAAATTTGATTCCCCATCCCTAGAAAGGATATTTAGGGGTTGGGTGTGTTACAAATTATTTTGGAAAAGAAGATTATCCTTTGGCTTGAAAGTCATGGTAAAATAGCTAAAGGTTAGGTCGGGTTTAAGAGATATCATTCAACTATGGACCATCTTGTTACCTTTAGGATCATTGCAGAGGAGTTCCATAATACTAAAACTAATCTTTTTTGTTGTTTTGTTGACTTTAGAAAATATTTTGATATGGTTCCTAGAAAAAACCTTTGGAATAGGTTGGAAGAGATAAAAGTGCCTCTCGAGTTGAGGGTTGCTGCAATAAGGATGTATGAGAATGTTATTGATAAGTTTAAAACATTTAGGGCTAGTCGAAAGAGATTAATTGCAATATTGGAATCAAACAAGGTTGTCCCTTGTCCCCTACTCTTTTTGGCATATACATTGACAAGTTAGAAGATTGCTTGGAAAAAACAGGTTGTGTTGGCCCTACTCTCACTGGTATAGTCATCGATATTCTTCTTTAAGATGATGATATCGTTCTTATGGAAAGGAGTCCCTGTGATATTGAAAACCAACTAGGAATCCTCAAGGAGTTTTGCCCCAATATGGGTATGGTTGTTAACACTGATAAGACTAAGGTCATGATTATTAAATCCAATAAGATCACTTATGATACCTTCATATATGACAACAACAACTTGGAGGAAGTGACTTCATACAAATATCTTGGAATTGATATTCACCACAAGCTCAACTGGAATTGTAGCATTGAGAAAATGATTATTGGGGGATGGAAAGCTTATTATGGGCTTGGAAACAATTATAAATCAGTCGATCTTTGGATTTGGGATAGGAAGAAAATCCTCTTTGAGATTCGTGTTACACATGTTATTCCTTATGGATGTGAAGTCTGGGGTTGTAGTATGTCTCATGAATCCTAGAGAAAGATAGAGCAAATACAAAAGAATTTTGTAACCTATAATCTCAAAATGAAAGGAAATACACCCTATCCCATCATCTTATTAGAAACACGCCTCTCCCCCATTGAGAGCATGGCTATGACTAGATACCTAATGTATAAGAAAAAGTTAAATAACATGGAAGACAAGAGGCTTCCTAAATTTGCTTCAAAATCGAGTCGTAATCACCATCGACTCAAGCAAGGATGGCATAAAGATGCTCGATCTTGGCTAAACTATTGGGGAATCATGGAAGACACAATTTTGTAGAATAAACTATTAAAAATATCATCAAATCAAAATTTAAGGAAAAAATGTGGTCTGATAAAGAGTTAGAGGAAAAAAGAAAATTAAGGTATTATAAGGATGTAATCAACCATAATCTAGAAGATCAAAATTATCTATCTGTTTTGACAAACGTAAAGAAAAAAATAAGCATTGCTAAGATAAGAACAATTTCTCACGAGCTCCATAGTGAAACTGAGCGTTGGTCAATTCCAAAAATTCCATGGGATGAAATAATGTGTCACCTTTGTGACACTAAGAAGGTTGAAGATGAAAAGAACTTTCTCTTAGATTGTCCAGCCTATACCTAGATTAGATCTCATTTTCAAAATATTTGTCACTCTACCAACCTTCCTAACCTCTTAACTCAACAAAACTATGGTGATCTTGGAAATCTTCTCTTAAGGATGTTCGAGCATAGAAACAGAATTCTAAAGAATCACAAGTAATCACCTACCCTATTAAGGTCTGATAGACCAATTCGGTCTTAGTGGACGTTAATCATCATCATCATCATTGTGTGTGTGTGTGTGTGTGTGTGTGTGTGTGTGTGTGTCAAGATCATCATGGGGACTCCTTGCCATAAGAACAATATTATCGACATAAAGAAGAAGATTGATGACTATACCAGTGAAAGTAGGGTCGACACAACCTGCTTTTTCTAGGCAATCTTCTAACTTGTCAATGTATATGACAAAAAGGTAGGGGACAAGGGACAACCTTGTTTGACTCAAATATTGTAGTTAATCTCTTTCGACCAGCCCTCAATGTTTTTAAACTTAGTAATAATGTTCTCATACATCCTTGTTGCAACAACCATCAACTCAAGAGGCACTTTTTATCTCTTCCAACCTATTCCAAAGGTTTTTCCTGGGAACCATGTCAAAATATTTTCTAAAGTCAACAAAACAACAAAAAAGATTGGTTTTAGTATTTTGGAACTCCTTTGCAATGATCCTAAAGGTAACGAGATGGTCCACAGTTGAATGATATCTCCTAAACCTGACCTGACCTTTAGCTCTTTTACCATGAATTTCTAGCCAAAGGCTAATGTTCTTTTCCAAAATAATTCCATAAAACTTGGCTAAAATCAGGCTAATCATAATGGTCCTATAATTAGAGGGAATGTTTCTATCCCCATTTTTAAAAATAGGAACAATGAGACTTTGCATCCAGGGTTTAGGGAAGTCATGGTTGACTACTAAATTGAAGAGCTTGTGTATGTGAGGGATAAGAATAGACCCCCCGATTTTAAAAATTTCAGCTTGGTAGCCTTCAAAGTCCTTAGCTTTCTCATTTGCATATCGTTTAACCTCTTATATATTCTTTTCCAAAATAATTCCATAAAGCTTGGCTAAAATCAAGCTAATCATAATGGTCCTATAATTAGAGGGAATGTTTCTGTCCCCATTTTTAAAAATAGGAACAATGAGACTTTGCGTCCAAGGTTTAGGGAAGTCATGGTTGACTGCTAAATTGAAGAGCTTGTGTATGTGAGGGATAAGAATAGACCCCCCGATTTTAAAAATTGCAGCTTGGTAGCCTTCAAAGTCCTTAGCTTTCTCATTTGCAAATCGTTTAACCTCTTATATATTCTTTTCCAAAATAATTCCATAAAGCTTGGCTAAAATCAGGCTAATCATAATGGTCCTATAATTAGAGGGAATGTTTTTGTCCCCATTTTTAAAAATAGGAACAATGAGACTTTGCATCCAGGGTTTAGGGAAGTCATGGTTGACTGCTAAATTGAAGAGCTTGTGTATGTGAGGGATAAGAATAGATCCCCCGATTTTAAAAATTTCAGCTTGGTAGCCTTCAAAGTCCATAACTTTCTCATTTGCAAATCGTTTAACCTCATATATATATATATATATATATATATATATAATATTTTGTTAAAAATTAATTGATATTAAATTTAACAAATCACATTCAATATATGTATTTAAAAATAATAAAAGTTTTGTTTTATTTTGGAAAGAAAATCAAATTTGGTTATTTTTCAAAATATTTCAATGTAGTATATGGTAATTTTATACACATGAGATATTATATATTTTTTAAAAAATGCACATTATATATTTAAATAGTACATGTGTATATTATGATCAAAGATAGAAATACATGTAAGTGAAAATGATGTATGCATTAGAGATGTAGTTAAACAATAGGAAGCATATAGTACATGTGTATATTATGATGAAAGTTACAAATACATGTAAGTGAAAATGATGTATGTATTAGAGATGATGTAGTTAAACAACAAAAGAGGCCGGACAGGTTGCATCTTGTAAATTTCATTCTCTTTTGTAATCTTCCATTTTAAAGAAAAAAATGTTATTTTTTTTTCAAAGAAAAAAAAAATATTACATTTTTAGTAAAAAGGAGAAACCATCTCTTCTAATTTGAGAAGCTAAAAACACAATGACAGCTAAAGAAGGACATAGACCCACAACCAAAAAGAAGTTTTTTTAACAAAAATCAGCGTCAATACATCACCCCTCTCTTTACGAGGAGGTTAAAGACGCGTCACCTTCAAATAAAGTACACATGAGACATGTGATTAATTGTTTTTTAAAATGGTTAATCAGAAATTGTTTGGGTGATGAAAGTGGGGTATTGTAAATGTTTTTATTAAAGTTTAATTTTTTTTAGCACAATGTTTACACATTGTAAAATGCTTGTGTTTATGTTTGCAATTGAGATTAGGTATAAGTTTTAGGACTTTGAGATAAATAAAATAAAATAAAATAAAATAAATAAAAAAAATTACATTTTAGAATCAAGATTCAATGTCTAAGTAGAAAATTAAAGTATGTGTGAGTGTGATGTATATGAAAGGGTAAGGAGGAATATAAATGAAACATAATTACACTTGGCAACTATTGATGAACAAAATAAAGAGAGGGGATATAACTCAAGAATAAAGTTGGGAGAGTAGGGATCATAATTTGAGTTGATCTTCCCATTTGAAACATGTTTAAGCCCGTAAAGTAATGTTTGATACCTATTAAGGGAGGTAGGTGTGGGGGATCTTCCTAGATCTCAAAGGAAATGTGGAATTATTTTTTTCTTGGGGACAAGGGATCGTCACAAATAATGAGGCAAAGGCTCTGACACTACATTAAGGACTTTTATTTCTCAAAATTAAAGGGATAGTGAAGGCCTACTCATAGGAGCTTCATCCATTATTATCCCTTATATGCACAACTATATGACCATGTAAGACACCTGCATGGTTCACCTTATTCATAGAATACGAGCAATGCTGGAAAATTATGAAAGTATAGAGTACTTCTAGGTCATGAGAATCTACAATTCCATGGTAGGTAAAAAAAAGCTAATAAAGTGATTGTTCTTTAGGCTGGAAAGCTTAGAACAAATGGGGTGGGGGGTGGGGGATTGGTCTCAACCTCCCATGAAACTTACCACAATACCCATATTCTAATGCATTCAAGGTTAAGTGCCAAGTGGAATTGCATGGGAATGGCGACATGGTGGACATTAAACCTCAGTGCAACACATTAGAGGGTTTGACATTTGAAATGTAGAATTATGTTCTGGAGATTCAAGAGTTTGCTTATTACATTTTGATGGGTGCTTGAAGCCAGTTGCAAGGTGGCGATCTATGGTGCTTTTTCTCCTATCCATTTTTGGAATTCAAAACACCATCCACCAAGTTGTAAGTGTGTATGCTTGAATGTCATTCATACACTATCTTCATTAGATGGCAAGGGATTATGGGAAACATTGTGTGCTCTCTCTTTGTCAATCCCAATCAAATATATGCAAATTTTGTTATTCTAACCACTTAGCAAAGGGAAGTATAAAGAAATTTGAACTTCAATACATTAAAGGAATAATATAACAACCAAGTGAACAATATTTCTAGTACATAATACTTCTTTCTACCAATATATTCGAGCGAAAAAATCAAATTCTTACTAACTTATTAGAGTAAAACAATCATGACTAACAACATTACAATAGCTTCCTAACTTCTATTTTCCCCAAAGAAACAAAAAGACTACAATACTTAGGGTTACTAACCTAGCCTCTCTTGATACAATCTCAAGACTCCGACGTGCAGTGACATTATTGTGTGTGGACAAAACCGGGCCACCTAAAATAACCTAGTGGTGGTCCATAAGGGGGTATACTTTCACTCTTGCGAGATACCTCTAGATGTTGGGTTGTTAACATGTTTCCTTACATATAAGGTAGACAAGCTCTTAGACAAACAAAAATAGTTTTAGGTCATATTCCATGATCAAAAGACAGTTTCCACCTATCACTGGTGTCTATTGGAAACCCAATATCCTTGTTGATCATCCTTTGATATTACCAAGAAAAAGTCATGCAGTTTCCACAACACCTAACCATCAACCCCACATAAAACTTAATACACTAAAACACAATTACAATTTTGTCTCATATCCTAGAGAAACATAACTTCCTACTTATCTTCTTTAAAAAAAAACATGAAAATCAATGTAACACATAACTAAAGCTTTTTATAAACCCTACTATAATTGGAATTTCATATACATAAACATGTAATGAGTAAATACCCTATATAACTATCATAACATTTTCAACCAACATGAATCCCTACTATAATTTGAATCTCCTATGCATAGGCATGTAATTGGCAAATAGACTATATAACTATCATAGCATTTTCAACCAACATGAAACCCTACTAGAATTTGAATCTCCTATGCATATGATGGGTAAATAGCCTATCTGACTATCATAGCTTTTTCAACCAACATGAACTCCATGTAAGTGTGCCATGGGCGACGATATTCCCATGAAAAACTAAAAGAAAAGAAACCCAAATCTAAGGGTAAAGTTTATATGGAAGAGGAAAATGTTGGCATCTTTGATATTGAAGTGAGAGCCACTTGTCATAGCATTTTCCACCAACATAAAATCCATGTGAGTGTGTCATTGGCGACGATATTCCCATGAACAACTAAAAGAAAAGAAACCCAAATCTAAGGGTAAAGTTTATATGGAAGAGGAAAATGTTGGCATCTTTGATACTGAAGTGAGAGCCACTTGTCATAGCATTTTCAACCAACATAAAATCCATGTGAGTGTGCCATTGGCGACGATATTCCCATGAACAACTAAAAGGAAAATAAACCCAAATCTAAGGGTAAAGTTTATATGGAAGAGGAAATTGTTGGCATCGTTGATACTGAAGTGAGAGCCACTTGCCATAGCACATATCCTCTCACGAGATTTTCCTTTTGAAAGTTACATCATATTTGCATCATGACATCATCTTCAACTTTTTAATAAAAAGTAAAGATGTTTGTAAGTTAATTTATTCACATTGTTCTTATCTTAGTATGATTGTGGGCATTAGCTTGAGAAATTTACATTGTCATTCATATATATCATTTTTATAAAGTGTTAGAAATTTACATCGTCATTCATATATAGCATTTTTATAAAATGTAATAATTTAATTATTAATAAAAAATAATTATTATTATAGTTTTTATATATAGATGAAGGTTCAATATTATTTATTTTATAAAGTGTGAAAATTTTATATTATCATTCATATATAGCATTTTTATAAAATGTAATAATTTAATTATTAATAAAAAATAATTATTATTATAGTTTTTATATATAGATGAAGGTTCAATATTATTTATTTAAGATTTGAAGTTGTTTAATATTTATTGTTATAATTAAAAATAAAATAAAAAGATATAATAATTTAGTATGTAATAAGAATTATGTAGGAAAATATGGTTTTTTTATTATTCTACATCCTCACCTTCTCATTTTATAAAGTGTAATAATTTAATTATTAATAAAAAACAATATTTTTTATATATTTTTTATATAAAGTGTAAAAATAATATTTAAGGTTTGAAATTTGTTTTATATTTATTGTTGTGATTAGAAATAAATAAAAATATATAATAATTTATTATGTATGATAATATGTTTTTTCTATTATTCACTCCACCTATCCCACCTTCATAATCGAGAAAACATATTATTATTATTCCCCATTACCATAATATGTTTTCTATATTATTTAGCCATAATATAATTTTTATTATGTAATAAGAATTATGTACGATAATATGTTTTCTCTATTATTCACCCGACCCACCCCACCCTCATAATCGAGAAACATATTATTATTATTCCCCCCACGCCCATAATATGTTTTTTGTATTATTCCCCCACCCTCACCCTCGTAATATGTTTTCTCTATTAATCTCCCTAGCCCCAGCCCCAGCCCCAGCCTTATATATGAGGGTACCCCACCCTCATGATAATAGAGAAAACATATTATTATGTTTCCTCTATTATTCCCCCCACCTCATAATAAGTTTTCTCTATTATTCCCCCATCCTCATCCCCATAATATTTTTCTCTATTATTCACCCCACTCCCACTCTCATATATGAGGGAGGGGTGAGGGTGGGGGGAATAATAGAGAAAACATAAAAATATGTTTTCTCTATTATTCCCCCCACCCTCACCCCTCCCTCAGCCCCATAATATATTTTCTCTATTATTCGTTCCACCCCCACCCTCACTCTCAACCCTCATATATGAGGGTGGGGGTGGGCGGAATAATAGAAAAAACATATTGGGGTGGGGGGGATAATAAAGAAAACATAATAATATGTGTTCTCTATTATTCCTCCCACCCTTTCTCTATTATTATCCCTACCCCCACCCTCATATATGAGGGTTGAGGGTGGGGGTGAGGGGAATAATAGAGAAAACATAATAAGGGTGGGGGTGAGCGGAATAATAGAGAAAACATATTATTATGTTTTCTCTATTATTCCTTCCACCCCCACCCTCACCCTCAACCTTCATATATGAGGGTGGGGGTGGTGGGAATAATAGAGAAAACATAATAACCCTCATATACCCCATTTATATGAGGGTGGGGAGAATAATAGAGAAAACATAATAATCCTCATATACCCCACCCCAACCTATGTTTTCTCTATTATTTCCCCCATGCCCACCCTCATATAATATGTTTTCTCTATTATTCCCCCCACTGCCATCCTCATATATGAGTATATGAGGGTGAGGGTGGGGGTGGGGGTGAGGGGGATAATAGAGAAAACATATTATTATGTTTTCTCTATTATCCACACCACCCCGACCCCCACCCTCATATACTCATATATGAGGGTGGAGGTGGGGGGAATATAGAGAAAACATAGGTGAGGGTGGGGGGAATAACAGAGAAAACATAATAATATGTTTTCTCTATTATTCCCCCCACCCCCACCTTCATATATGAGGGTGGATAATATGTTTTCTCTATTATTCCCCCTACCTCACTCTCACCCTCATATATCAAAATAATGAATAAATTTTCATAGTTTGAAAATGTATATTTATATAATAGATTTTTTTTGAATTGTTATTTGTTAATAATCTTCATAATTTTATTTTTTATACAAATCATTATTAATCTTTATAAATGTTAGTTAATTTTATCAATATAATAATAATTTATATAAAAATTAGATGAAATTTAAATAAAGAATTGTAAAATTTGAATATTATTATCAATAAAAAATATTTTATATAAAAAACTAAATGATATAAACCAAAAAAAATATCAATTTAATTGATTTAAAAAAAAAAAATTCTAATAAAATTCATCCCAAAAATATCATATTATATTATATTACATTGAAATATTTTCAAAATAAAACATAAATTTAAATTATTTTTAGATATTACCACATTAAATTTAATATCCATAAAATTTTAACAAAATTATATATATATATATATAGATACACATTTTCTATTTAAATAGTACATATTTATATTATAATCAGAGATACAAATACATGTAAGTAAAAATGATCTCTGCATTAGAGATGATGTAGCTAAATGACAAATGGATGGATAGGTTGCACTTTGTAAATTTCATTTTCTTTTGTAACTTTCAAGTATTATCCTAAAAAAAGAAGATAAAATGTCATATTTCAATAAAAAGGAAAAAATGTCACATTTTAGTTAAAAGAAGAAACCATCCCTCCTATTTAGAGAAGCTAAGAACACAAGGAAAGTGAGAAAGAGATGGACCCACAATAAAAAAAATAAGTGAGAAAGAGATGGACACACAATAAAAAATAAATAAATTTGTTTTGACAAAAATCAGCATCAATACATCACCCCTCTCTTTACTAGGAGTTTAGAGACATATTGCCTTCAAATAAAGTACACTTGAATTATATAATTAAATTTTAAACATAAAATTGTTAATAAGAAATTATTTGGGTAATGAAAGTGGGGGTGTTGTTAATGTTTTTATTAAAGTTCAAGTTTTATTTTTTTAGCAATATGTTTGCAAGTTGTAAATTGCTTATACTTATGTTTGCACTTGATGTTAGGTACAAGACTTAAAAGACTTTGGCATAATAAATAACTCCCACTTTAATTTTTTAGCTAATTTTTTTTTTTTTTAATAATAAAAAGAGGGGTAGATCCTATTATAGCATATCACATATAAAAATAACACCTATTTTTAGGTTGTTAATTGTTTCGCCGAATTAGTGGAAACCAGGATAGTTGGCAGCCTTGGATATCCATGTCTAAAAATGGAGGTTCGCCATCTACCTTGTCGAGAGGAAACCAGGGCGAGTGGAGACCTATAGTCTTTACATTAACCATTAAAATTAGAATTAAAACTAGACTAGACTTGGAACTGAACCAAAAAGAGTTTAGACTGACACCTACCCAGAATCAGAAAGAACTCCAAGCCATGCAATTACCCGTTAGCACTAGAAGTAGCTTTGCTAGTGTCTCCATTGTGCGGTCCGTTGCGAGTCGGCAGGGAAAACAGTCTTGCACACGTCAGACATTTTTTCCCCGCTGATGCATTGGAGAATGCGTCATACACCATATCGATGCGTTGGTGCATGAGAGTGCCTCGGTGAACTTGATCTGCCATCTGGCTTCTCAAATCAAACACCAATTCTAATTGATCCGAGTGGAATAAGGGTGGGGGGACATGCCATGGTTTTGGTACAATCGAGATAGGATGTCGCACAAAGACCTCGCCACCTTCTATCGTCATGCCACCCAGACCCTCCACAGCCTTGCCTGTGGCAGCCCACACTTCGTCCTGTGCTCCATCCTTGTGCTCTGTCGTTGCACGTCGTCCCTGTGCTCCTTTCTCCTTCCCTGGATCTCCATCCCTCACTGCGGTGCTGGAAATATCGTGGCCTTCTAGAAGTAGAGTGTCATGAGAGTCCATGTGGAGGAATTCCTCTGGGAATTCCTCCTCGACGATGCAGATGTGAACCTCTTCTATTTTTTCCTCCATGGTGCTAGTGTCGTGGTGAACCATAGTGGCTGGCTTAGTTTCTTCCACGAAGAAGTTTCTTGGAGGTTTCCAATTCTCTGGCACAGTGAAGAGAAGGGACTTCGGAGGGATCTGGATGGGTTCCTCCAGAATTACTTCCTCCACGTAATCCATTGGAGGCAACCTGGCCATCCCTCCTTTGCATGCTTCCTGAATTCACTGAGTGCGGGCTATGGAGAGTGCCCTCTCTAGCATCTATCGCCTCCTCTATCGCGCTGCCAAACTGTGCCAAGCAGGGTCGTGACGCGACTTGCCTCTCTCTCGTGGCATTGAAAAGGTAATGCGGATGGCAAGCTAATAAAAGGTTCTACAATGGCTGCACCAGAGCACTAAGTTGCTTGCCTGGTGCAGGTCGAGGGCGAAATGGTAAAGGCTGGTGCATTGTTGGGTGATATCGAGGAGGGGCGACATGACTACTCCCATTATCGCCCCCCAACCATTGAATTTCCTTTTCGTCACTCTTCTCATGCGAGGGAGTCGTCCTTTAGCTCTTGACAGGTAGTTAAGGCGAGCTCCCATTATTAATGTAGAGGGGATGGGAGCCAACCTTCTATATTTATGGCTTGGCTTGGGCTGGTGTTACGTGGCCCTTGTGTGCTATGTGGAACCCCATCCAGGATTGGGTAGTCCATCCTGGCCAAGTCTTGGCATCAGTCTGAGAATTCAGATTGAGGTGAAGTTTGGGCATTCCAGTGGATCAGCTCTGTCATGGTAGCCACTCCTTCATTTTTCAGGCAATATGCTACTTTGTTTGTGTCCCTTTTCACATGAGAGGGGATGATGGTGAGGTTGGGCCGTAAGAGGGAGCCAAAGTCCTCCAAGAGTCCTGATTGTCTCCAATTGGGTGAGACTTCTAGGGGGTGTTCTCCATGAAGAATTTTGGTTATGAGTTGGACTATGATCTGGGAGTCCCCCTTCGCAATGATCTTGTTGTAATGGTGATCTATTGCTATCTTGATCCCTCTTAGGAGGCTCTAGAGATCAACAACATTGTTTGTGTTGAAGCCCAGATAGCCTGCTACTAGGTGGAGGATTTCTCCATTTGAGTTCCTGAGGATCACCCCAAAGCCCGCTGGGCCCGGATTTCCTTTTGAAGCCCCATCAAAATTAATCTTTATGAATCCATATGGTGGGGGGGTCCAAGTGGTTGGGCTACTAGTAGAGCAGTTGACTACTACGGAGGGGGGTGTGTTAGCCAGGTTGAGGTGTCAGTTTTGAAGTATATGCCATTCATCCGGACTGCATTTTAAGTCCTCAATATTCTAGTGCCTGCTTTTGATTGTTTCTTGGATTAGATTCATGATTTTGTCCCAAGTGGAGGTGGGGGGTGAGGCCTTCAACTGAAAGATTCTTTTATTTCTTTTCTTCCAAATTTGCCAGAGGGTGAATCCCAGTAGGAGCTGCTAGATCCACGCTAGAATTGGGTTCTGAAAGGTGATCGAGTCCCAATTTTCTATAGTGTCGTTGATGTTGTTCCTGTTTCTATTGGACCGATGCATTATTTGAGACCCCAGATACCAAATTGTTTGACTGTAGTGGCAATGGTTGGAAAGGTGTTCCATCATTTCCTCCTGTTGCTGACAAAGGGGGCAAATTGAGCGGCCTATGAAACCCTGCCTTTTAAGATTGTCCTAGGTGAGGATGCGGTTTTGAACTATGAGCCAGAGGAAGATGGACACTTTAGGCCAAAGTGTTGGGTTCCAGATCTTACCCCATATGCTCTCCTTGACTTGATTTTGATAGTTCCCCTACAAATAGTAGGCTTTTTTGACCAAAAAATTGCTAGTTGTGGAGTGCCCCCATCTGAGAATGTCCGGGCCTACCTTGGTGGAGATTTTTCATTAGTTTGCATAGGCTCGCCAGGCTTGGAGGTCCATTTCTCATGGGAGATGTAATTCCTGGTGTTCTGTCTTCCATTTGCACCATGCCAGATTCCTGTCAAATGTTCTCCAAAGATCCTTAACCCATCTGAAGATGTCAGGTTGTAGTGATTGATGTAGGGGGTTGAGTTCTTCTAGAGTGGCTAGAGACGTTTGTTGTTTCCATGAGTCCTGCTAGAACAATGCATTTTCCCCATTCCTGATTTCCCCAAAAGCATATTGTTGGACTAGCTGTCTAGCTATTTTTTTTTCTTTAAATGTTATATACTAACTCCATTAATTGTATTCCTCTCAAATTGAAGAACTTGAACTTACCACATTAAGGTAAAATAAATCTAATTAAGAAAAAAAGGTAAACTTCCTTCTCCATAGGCTTAGACTTGTTTAAGTTTCCGGGTCCTTTCTTGTTTCCAACATTCTCCTCCATGAATTCTTGCAATCCCTTACATAGTGGCCACTGAGTATGTTGTTTATAGAGAGACTCTCCTCTAACCTCTCTATCATGTAGTCAAAATTATTTTATTGGCACTTCACCAATTTGAGCTCATTGAGTGGGTAGTTGATTTTCGTTGCCATGGCTAATGTATATGATGTTTGTATTTTGAATCTTATACATAGGGTTGGAATTTCAAAACTAAAGAGCCCATCAAATTTGAAGATTTTGACCACTCTATTAACCATTTTGACAAGTTATAAAAAAGAAAGTTGACAATCACTGGGAAATTTTAACTACATTTGAGGAAAATTTCCCTATGACAAGCAATATGTCCATCAAATTGCATCCCTACTACATAACATCTCTTAACATTTGATGATCAATATGAAAGATCTGACACTTTTGTTACAAGGCATTAATGTCACACCTAAGAGTATTCAATGTTCAACCCTCTACCATACTCACTGACCTACCTCCCTCGCAACTCCCTTATAGACATAGAGTTTTCCATATAAAGGTGAAGATTGTTACTTTTCCTATCTTATTTTTTATGATTCAATTTATCAATAAATAGTGAAATGAATCATTGATAAATAATCTCCATTTATTATTGATTAAGAATCCGAAATATCAATCCACGATTATGATAGAACCCCTTACTCTTTTATAAAGAAGATGATCTCCTATGCCGCAATGAAAAGGAATTTTCATCCCAAATACAAAATATTTTGGGCTAGAAAGAATTTAAACCCTTGACTTTATAGTCCGGAACCATGAACTCTGATCAACTGAGCTACCAATCCTATTAAATGATCTACATATTTATTAGAAATAGAAAAAAAAAACTATTAATTTAAGCAAAAGACATCTTTGCCATTTCTTAACAACTTCACAATTCTTTGACAATATTATTATTGAATGATATTACATATTTATTATAGATACATGAATATAATTCAGAAAAAACAAACTATTAATTAAAAAAAAACTATTAATTTAAGCAAAAGACGAGATCTTTGCAATTTCTTAACAACGTCACAATTCTTTGACATTATAATTCAATAGTACAATGGATATTTAATAGCCATACTCACTATTGATGGTACCCTCACGTCTTCTTTAATCCTTAAATGGTTAATGATTATACCATCAAATCCAATAATTTAATTAACTTGATCTTCATATTCACATGGAGTGGGTTAATTCAGGAGCAATTTTTTTTTAGGAGTTACTTTTCCGACATGTTTTCTTGTGGTTAGTTTTTAATTTTTTGGTTAATCCAAAATTCTGATAAATTTTCTGAACATCTGGATTGATTTAAAATGGGGCAAAACCCCTAAAGTAAGGTTTTGAAATGTATGAAACTTTTATCCATGCTAAATTCAGATTACCCCTGAAAATCTAGTTGAATTCAGATAAAAAAAATTGCCTAAAAAACTAGTCTATTTATTCCCAAGTTATTGGCTAGGCATTATTATCTTAAAACAGGGTTCATGATTATCCCATGAAATGTACGAATTACTTATCTGATAATAACAATTAACAATTTCAGAACTTTGGCCAACTACTATTCCAGGAAGGTTATATTTCCCTGAGGCAGATGAATACCCGAGGTTCTGATATTTCTCTTGCATTAGTAGGAACAGAAAGAAAGGAATTTCAACAAATGGAAAGGAACTTAAGCTTCTTGTTTCTCTTTCCCACTCCACTCTTCATCAGACCAACAGTTTTTGCAGGTCTTTTCCTGCCACAGTATATGGTTTCTCATGTTCAGTTTTTTCTGCTGCAGTATATGGTTCACATGTTCAGCTGCATTTTGTCCTTTAATCAACTTTTTTGGTGGAGGAATCCTGAATATCGTACTGGTATTCAGGCTGATAGACCATTGCTTTGATTTTCACGAGTAATCATGCAGTCTGGCCTTGTGGGATATCTAAGGCTTGAGTTCATTTACCCATATTTCATTTCCCACGAGCCAATGTATGTTGTCACTCAGAATACTGGGGAAGGTACTCTTTTCCATTGGATATTACAGGGGTGGGTAATGATTGATCTCAACTTGAATCATGATTTTAGATGGCTTGTCCTCCAGCTTTTTTCTCCAGAGCTGTTTATGTATCAATGCTTCAGCTTCTTTCTCCAGCTGTTTATGTATCAATGGATAGGAAGATCTGCAGTATATATAAGCTTAGAAGTGACTACAATGTCGGTGAATTTGCAGAGAAAACATACAATCAATAAAGAATTACAATGAGCAAATGGATAATCGTGATAGAGAGATTATTAACAGAGTAGTCTAAACGTTCTAACTTTTGGGGGTTTTTTGGCCACTTTTTCTCTTTGATTTTGCTCAAAATTCGATGATGAATGGTTGGATCTGCAGATTTGAGTGACTAAGTTGGTATAATCGGAGTGCCCCAGGGTTTTTTCAGCACGCAGAATCCATTTATGCATTCAGAAAGACAATTTAAACAACAGAAACTAGAGATTTTGTCCAAATTTACATCCCCAGATTCCTACCAATTCCTGCAAAAAAACCTAAAGGTAGAACGTTTAGCCAAGGCCATTATTAACAATTTATGTTGTATTGGCCCACATTGACACATTTAAACACGATGGGTTAACTTTAAGGGGTCTGAAGTGACATTTTCAATGCCTAATATTATTAAGGCCCTAGGCTAAAGATTCTAAGAAATGAAGATTTTTTTAGGGGATATTTGCCCAAAATCCCAAGAGAAATTGTTGGATTCGTAGATTTAAGTGATTATTTCTGTAAAATCCGAGTGTCCTGTGAGTTTTTTCAGCATGTTGAATCCATTTCTGCATTCAGAAATGGATTCTGAACAATAAAAAATAGTGATTCATGTAAATTTATTTGCCGAATTCCTATGAAAAAACCATTTCGTAAAACAGTTAACCAACGCCAATATTAAGAGGTTACATGTTTAAATCTAGACGGAGATCCAACTGATAAAATCTAGACAAATTCAACTTAATATCAAAAGGTCTTCAAATCTGTACGGGGAGTTGAGCTTATCACCATGGCTGTCTGTCAGTTGGAAATTCCAGGGGAAAAAGGAGAGTGCTACGTGGGTCGTTGATAGCCTTCTGGCTGATCAAACTTAACTTTTTCCTCTGAAAATCACCTCATATCCTTCGAAAACATAACTTCCTACTTATTCTCTTTTATTCTCTTAAAAAAATCAAATGTAACAAATAGCTAAAGCTTTTCATTAAGGCTACTATAGTCTGAATCTCCTATGCATAGGCATGTAATGGGTGAATAGCCTATGTGAGTCTCATAGCATTTTCAACCAACATGAACTCCATGTGAGTGTGGCATAGGCGATCACATTCCCATGAACAACTAAAAGGAAAAGAAACCCAAATCTAATGTTAAAGCCTACATGGAAGAGGAAAATGTTGGCATCTTTATCACTTAAGTGAGAGCCACTTGCCATAGCACATCTCTCACGAGATTTTTCCTTTTGAAAGTTACATCATATTTGCATCGTGACATCATGTTCAACTTAAAAAAAAATAAAGATGTTTGTAAGTGAAATTTACATGGTCATGCATATATATGGCCTGCATTTTATAAAGTGTAATAATTTAACAATTAATAATAAATAAATAAATTATTATATTCTATATAATAAAAAATCAATATTTATTATAGTTGATATATAGATGGAGGTTACATATATTTATTATATTCTATATATATAATAAAAAATCAAAATTTATTATAGTTTATATATAAATGGAGGTTACACATATTTATTATAGTTTATATATATAATAAAAAATCAATATTTATTATAGTTTATATAAATGGAGGTTACATATATTTATTTAAGGTTGGAGGTTTGTTTTTTATTTATTTAATGTTGTGATTGAAAATAAAATAAATTAATAATAATAATAATAATTCATTATATCAAATAATGAATAAAGTTTAATAATTTGAAAATATATATTTTATAAAATTTAATAGTTTGAAAAGGCATATTTTATTTAGTACATTCATTTATTTTTATTGTTATTTGGAAAGGACATATTTATCCATTAAAATTAAAGAAAACAATTATTCCTTACTCATATAAATCAAAACATTATATATATATATATATATATATATATATATATATA
>ML806925.1:222005-242435 GCA_009831015.1 Picea engelmannii | reverse complement strand
ATTATTAAGCTACATCGTGAGAATTTGTAACACACTCAACCCTTTAAGTACCATTTTAAGGGATGGGGTATAAATTTTTCGTCTTCCTATAGCTTCTTTGAGTACCTCGAAGAGAGGCACCATTTCCTTCTGCTCTCCAAGAGCTTTCCAATCACTAAAAACTCGTCCAAAACCGAATTTTGAGTCCAAAGTTATGGCTCCCTGAACTTCCTAGGTATCTTTGGTCAAAGGACACATGGCTCCCACATGGATCCACCTTGTTTGTACCATCCTACATATCAATGAAACGTCCTCGATCATCATCCTCTAGCAATGACATGGCCACGAGATGCGCAGTTGCAGAGGATATCTCCTAGTCTTCGCGAATACCGAGCCCTCGGACCCTCAACGCTCTTATACAAGTCTGAAGAATTAATCGGAGCCCCAAAGCCCTAGAGTGCCCTAGCAGTCCTGCATCTACGATGGAGATTAATCCACCTTTAAATCCAACGACTGAGATTCTCCCTCATTCAACGCATAGGCTTAAGAGATTTTGACGTTCGACGCTTTAGCGCTCCGGTGTTGAACGCCATTTTTTCTACTCACAAATCCTCCAGAGTCGCGAAACCCCGAAATCCTTCCACATGGCTCCAGACTTCAACCTTTTTTCGAGCTTGCATCTTAACACTCCAAGCACCCAGGGTTTCGAAGTCTCGGACTCTCGGAACAGGTCCCTCTTACGTATGTGGCATTCTTGCATGGGTGACCCTATTACCATCTTCCCTTGGCAGACACGTGGTGATGACACCACCTTGACATGTGGTACCCATCTCTCCGACCCCATACCATGTATGACGAGTCAACAAGACACGTGGCTTAACCATGAGATGACACACGACAATTTGGTCACATGGTCAGACTCCCACTGTGTAGGTTGGGCATGTCAGTTGTTCATGTCACTTTGGCCTTTGGGAAAACTCCACACTTTGTGCCTTACATTTCCCAGAGTGAGACTTCGTAGAAGTCCTTATGCTGTCCTCCCACTTAGTCGATCGAATGGTGGAGAATGGATCCCAATGGATTCTCATATCAATGGCTCACATTACTCCCAAACTCTTCCCCGTGATTTACAACTGGCGTGATTTCACCACTTCAGGACTTCGCGACTTCGCACTCCTTACTACTCTTAACCCTTCAATTTCTCTAAAGGATTACCTGCCAAATGGGTCAGGAAGCAGGGATGACTATTTGTTGTCGGTTATTAGTATCTCTTACTCTGTCCTTCCACTAGGCCCGATCTAACGATCGAGAAGGGTCCTGAAGGATCCTTAGATCCATGACCCACGTTACTTCGTGAGTTCGACATTCAGAGGTTCCGACTGTTTAACAAACTTTTTATCCCAGAGTGGGTCAACGTCGAATGACCATGGCTCACATCCGACAGTTAGAAAGGATCTCGAAGGTTCTTAGATCGATGACTCACGTTACCTCGTGACCGAGAAGTTGATTGGGGTTTAACAAGGGGACGAATCCCACGATAACGGGTAAATGACCGCCGAATTTAGTTCAACCATCAAGTTACAGGTCAGATAGGTCGTCTTCAGTGCATTTAGGACATTGCAATGTTCATTTACCCTGAAGCTCCGGAGTCCCAAAGGCCCGAAGTCCGAAAAAATTATCTCCTTTTTTAGTGTAGAAAAGGCTTCCATGGTTTTGGTCCTATGAAACTTTGGTCAAGCTCCAAAGGCTACACCCATAACTCTTAGCCAAGATTTGGTTAAATCTGTAGACTCAATCCTGAGGTCACTTGGACATGAAAATGGTTTGAAGGAAACACCTTCCATTCACAAAACTCAAGTTCTATAACAGGGAAAGGTATTTTCGAGGGATCAATAAGACTGTAGCGGTCCCGTAGAGTCTGTCCCGGCTCTAGAATTGTGAAGTTGATCCTTTGAGAAATCCATTTGGGGATTTTCCAACCAGTACAAGGGCCAAACTTGTCATCTTACAACCATTCAAATGCAACAATTTACAGAAGAACAAATAAGCATTATTACCATCAATTTCACGCGAGGCACATTTGGACACAATAAAGACATTTAACCATTTCATTTCAGTTCAAATACACATGGTATATGAAGTACTTATCTGCATTGCAAGTTACAACTACCAAACTGACTGTGGGTGTTTGCCTTTCCACCCAATCGTACGATTAGAGGCATTCACTCTTAGCAATCTAGCCACCCCTGTGCCAAGCCATGATATCACTAGGGAAACTTCTGCAAATTCTCAGAGATCCTCTCTCTGTCACAGCCTTTGTGAGGTTTATTAGGTGCTCCCTCAACATCAAGCTCGCAACCTTCTTCTCGGGTCAAGTTTTCTGGGTTCTTTTTCCGAAATCAAGAAAGGTATCGGGGAGGTTACTCCCTCCGCCTCTCTGGTAGTAGTAGAAGTATCTCTTCTTACCCACTAATCTCAAGACCTCCATGGGATTTATTAGATGCCTTCCCAGCTGGATTTCCTCTGTGCAAGAGAGTCCCTTCTTAACTACAATGTCCCTCGATGCCCTCTCCTTCCAACATCGATTTCTTTCCAGCCAACACCAAGATCACAACCCTCTTTTGCTCCAGTCTGGTCTTCGAGTCTTCTATGCTCCAATTCAGAACTCTTCCATGAGTTATCCGATCTTTCTATTGCACATGCTCGTGCATTATTTTCAACAATTCTATTCCTCAGGGACTTAATTCCTCCTTTGTTTCTCTCATGTAACGTGAACAACTTATTCTTTCAGTTATTCTTTGAACTAGAGAGCTTCACACACTCTCTTCTTTCTCTGGTATCTTTCTTCTCTTGCACTCCCTCTCCTTTTTCCCCAGGTAGGTTCTGGACCTGTTCTATTCCTTTTGTCAGAAGAAACTTGGGTCAATCTCGGCCTGAAGGAAATTGCATTTTGTAGTACTTCAGGCTGACAATTTTTTGTCTCCTCAGCCAGACCCTCCATTCTTCCATTCATTGGGGTAGTTGTTTTTTCAACCACCAATCCTTTTCTCATTAACTGATTTTTCCTTGGAATCAGGATGAGGCTTATTATTTTAGCAAAGAGAATTTGGGTCGTTTTGACATAATGAAGCCTCTTTACAGTTTTCTCACTCTCTCCTCTAGTGATATCATGGCCAGTACTTCAAGGCTTCACTACCATAGTCAATTGTTGGAAATATAAACAATTATACATTTACATTGTTCACATGCCATCACATGGTAATCATAAATAATGATTAATTACAAGATGAGGGAAATGGGGGTATTACAATCTACCCCCCACCCCACTTCAAAGGAACACCATTCTCGATGTTCTTTATCAGTAACACATGTCATGCCTTTGTCATTCAGCTGATTCAGAAATATTGACCCTCTTTCTTGGTCAGGTCCTTTCCATACCCTTGGCCTTCATCACCCGCCTTCAATAATTTTGGACAAAAATAATATTAATCACAATTTCATGCGAAAACATCTTATTGTTGTGCAACATTATAGAAGAAAAATTTCATAATCTAGCACAATACTTATTTGTGCAGCTCATGGATTTGCATCCATATGGTTGTCTTGTTATCTTGGCTCATTGTTTTTCCTTGACATACCCATTGTGTGCATGATCCCAATCAATGATTTACAATAATTACCGAATTCTCCTCTTCCTTGCAGTCACTCACCCTCCAAGCCCAGGCTCAAGCATCCCCTTCTCTACTATACAGTCCCTTGGGAAATCCATCTTTCTTTCCAAGGATTTCTCGCACAATCATATTTCCATAGACTTCATTGAGCCTTATAGTCGAGGTTTCCCTTAGATTTGCTCTGTCGAGGTGTCCCTCCAACTTGTGTTACCATGAAACAACATATTCTAGGGCAATCATGGCTTACCATAGGGTTCTCATATCTCAACAATAGTTTGTTTCATGCTTTCCAGCTTTGATAGCCTTCATCTGTCCTCCCTAGAAAATTCTTTTTCATCTCACCTATATCATAGGTATACATAAATTATGAGATATTATCCTTAATTTCAAATTCATAATTTTCTTGCAAATATGTCACCCACATATTTCCAAATTCCACATTTATTTTCATATATGTTCCACATAGGAACCAGATTCACAAGTATGGGAATTTCCTTCCCATAGCAATTTGGATCAACAGACAATTGGTCTTCCTTATGAGATTACAACACTTCCATATCCAAGACCCTTTCTTTCTGCAATTTCAACATTCCTCAGCCAAAGAAACTGTTAGTTCTCATGCACATTATATTTTCATCGCACACTTGCAATGGCTCACAAACAATTTCAAAACTATGCATACTAACAATCAAATTCATTTGATCAAAAAATAAATACCATTCCTTGTCGTTAGGCTCAACAAAAAATTGGTCTTCTTTATGGTCTTACAACACTTCCATATCCAAGACCCTTTTCTTCCTGCAATTTCAACATTCCTCGGCCAAACAAATTGTTAGTTTTCATGCACATTATATTTTCAAAAATACGCATGCTAACATTCCAAGTCATTTTCAACTATTCAAGGTTACAAAACAAAAGGAGATATCATTATTTACGTATGCATCCTTTCAATATACCAAATTTTCCAAATGCAAATTCAAATATCAAATGACTTTAATCCATGTGCCAATATTCATGGCCACATTCATACCCAATGTTCTCTTACATTGGGTTCAAGTTTTCCACACTTATGGCAAGAAATTTGTCATGGTGTGTTGGAGCTCAACCAACCTCTTCATCATAAGGTTTAATCATTCTCATTCACTCTTGCAGTAGGAATATGCCTCCTGCTACAGGTTGATCATGTTCCCAAATCAATACATATGAAAATAAAAGTTTCTCTTGAATGCACCTGAGCATTTTTCCTTCATTAGTAACCAAGGTGCCAACACTCATGGCCATCCAAATTCTCTTTTCTTTAACACCTCTACAATTCAAGTAGAGTATTGGAAGGTCCTCCTTCCTTAATGGGCAATCCATTGTTTTCCCTCTTATGCAAACTTGCATTTTCTGAATGCATTCCATGCAATGTGATAACTATGAGCACCTTTACTCCCAATATCCCTAGATTGGTCATTGTACCCATGGTACTCCTTACTCATGCATTTTATTGCAAGGATTATAACTCATCCTTGACTGGCATAGACTTCCTATCTCTATTATTCAGATACTTATTTCCTGAATCTTACCCTGCTTGGGTAGCAATGGCATACAACAACTACTCAAAATTATTTGCATATCAGTAAGAAATTAAGATTACTTTAGAGGGGTTTCTTACCAAATTCCTCCATACCTTATGCCACACAGGAATGAAAATTTTTATACATGTTCTGGCTGCTAACACCCTTTCTGATATTGCCTCATCAGTAGTGCTCCATGAGGCTCCCAAAGTCCCTTCAAAAATGTTTTAACAACAACCTTCTCATATTCATCCTCTGCTTGAGGTTGTCCATCATTGTAAATTGTCTTTCTCAACAACTCCAATTTATTTCTACACATGACATACATCATAAATATATTAGTCGTCATGTAAAATAAAAATGCATGTATCATAACATTCTAGTTAATAAAACATTTCCAGATATGTCCTAGCATATATTTATGCACTTCATCACATTATCCTTAATGTTTTCATGACTGCAACACAAACAATTTTCAATTGTTTCTACAATCATACAACCATCATCACTATGGTGTCAAAACATTCACCTTCATCAACACACTCATTTCTGGTCCCGGAGAAAACATAATACACAGCAAGAAGGGAGTTAAGGGATCTTCCCTTTTTTCCAACTCCTTCTACACATCCTGGGACTTTTAGTCCATCTGATTTATTACAAGGCCTCACTACATTTACTTAACATGACTCAACCAAGCCTATTCATTTAAACATACTCATTGGTTTATTTTCCTTTTACCAGTTGTACGTGTTTTCATAGTTGTTATTTTAAGGACTACAACTCTGTTTAGCAATTCAAAGTTTTTAAAGTGAGAAAAGTATTCCCCCTTTTCCCTTCTTTTATTTTGCAATTTACTCCCTGCTGGGATCTTCCTGCTCTTTTCCTTTAGCAACCTTGGTTAGGCTCACCCTAACCTTTTGGATACATCAACATGCTCTAATAGCAATTTTTTTTTTTGGTCACAATGAATCATGACCCTGTGCATTCTACACATTACCATTTAGTTATCAGAATGGTAAACATTCATTTGTTAGTCTTCCATTCATGCATTATGTTTTAAAATGTAATATGGGATTCTTATATGTATATATATATATATATATCCTTGCATCCCACTACTCAATTCTCAACAGTCATTAAGGTTGTGACTATGTTGTCCTGACAGAGTCTTTACACAGTTCCTTCATAGGTAACTCCTTCGGCATGAAAATTCCTTGTTCCATATCCATCACTATCTTTGATGGCCTCAACCTTGAGTTAGCTTCAACTGTTTACCAAATATTCCATAAGGAATATAAACATGCATCTTTATAATGCATCCAGATTATTTATACACACATGTTCCTTGTTTTCTTATATTACATCATACATGTGCATCACTTGCACAATTAATATCATTCATTCATATCTACTTGGTCTTAATATCAATCTTCATATCAAGCAACCTCACAATGCATTAAATTCATGCACTCAATCATATGCAAACATAGCTAAACATTCATCATGCAAGCTCATTGCTTGCACCCTTTTCATGTCCTTCATGGACATATCAAACTTCCAGATCCTTCTCACAATGATCTTACTTCCATTCTCATGACAAGTTTCATAGAGATACTCAACATTGAGCTTCCCTCTTGCTTGAGAGCTTGCAATAATTCACATGATATCCACCTGGCAAGTTTAACAAACATAGTCATAACCATGTCCCCCTTTCCTTATGAAAACAACCAACAAGAAGACATTCTTGCCTCAACTACTATAAAATTATTCAACAACCCATAAACACTATTTGGGCAATTCCAACAGTTCCCAAGGCAACAAGGTAGCTTATCAAGCTTATTTTTCATGCCTCAAACCAATTTTTGTTAACATACCTTTTATCAAGGGAATATTTTTATAGATTCCCTCTCACTACTACTTGAGCATACCAAGCCATACCTTATATGGATACCATCCACCTTTGGATTTTAATCTGACCCATTGGTAATATAGAAGTGCCCCAACACTTCCTTTACCACATTCAGGATCAAGATTTCATTAATCCTTCTACCTTATCCTCATAAGGCACTATGTACTCAACATCATCAACCTTTTACTTATGGTCCCATAGTTAGATCATCACTAACCATCTGATATATGACATCACCATATTTTACATTCAATGACAGACTATACTAATCCTATATACATTCTATATGCATGCTCTATCTTTGTGATGCGAATTTCATCATATCTTTGTGCACCGAGCATTGTACCCATGTCTGTGGTGCAGACGAGTTCTACTTACTTACCTCATTTATAATGAATTTTAATGCCTAATAACATTTGGTCTATTTCCTTAAAGTCAAAATACAATTTCGAAGTCTATTACTTACTAATTATTTTAATACAGAACTCTAGAGAATCTTGGACCATAATTAGTCTTGGGAAAAAATTCCATCTCTTTTTTTTTTTTCGTAGAGGTTCTAGTTGTTTTGTCCATTCTATTCAGCAACAACCAAGGACAGAGGTCACTCTCCTCCTCCCAAATGAATTCTGGCATATTATTTTTCTATCCACCAAGAAAGAGAGGTTGCGGTGATTTCTCATTCAACCACTCCATATTTCTGCAGCTCTTTTTATGGACTTGATTAGAAAAAATGTTGTCCAACAATTCTTGTACCCAGAAACAAATTGGTTTCTCAACTCCCTTAAG
This sequence comes from Picea engelmannii, assembly GCA_009831015.1. Classification (NCBI taxonomy): domain Eukaryota; kingdom Viridiplantae; phylum Streptophyta; class Pinopsida; order Pinales; family Pinaceae; genus Picea; species Picea engelmannii. Next base: position 234,531 of record ML806925.1, on the reverse strand, counting down.
AACTAGAGAGTTGCACATGTTCTCCCTTTTCAGAAAATGGTCACCAGACCCATTCCTCTTGCATAGATGTGCCCTTAGGTTAATAGGGATACACACTCCCCTAGAACAACCATGAGCTTTTGAACTTGCTCATGTCACTTCACTTCTACCTTCATGAAGGTTGTTCTAATCTATAGGGATCCTTTTTACTTGCTTACTAGTTTATTCCAACAACAATTTTCATTCATTATAGGTCAAGTAAATTGACCTTACCATTTCCATAAATCCTCTGATCATGAGGTATCATACACATATATAGGGTTTAATCCTTTATTAAAGCAATAATTATTACTTTTGCGGATCCTTTCAATCCATTCACATCCAAGTCTTTCTACTAGTGCCTATCAACATAATTCAACTCATGTAGGAGTAGCTATCATTCTACCAAAGCAACAATATGCTCCCTCTGCTACACCTCAACATGTAACTTTTTTGTTACAAGAATTTGAGGACGAAACCTTAATTAAGGAGTTGGTGTAGATAACAACTAAAATTTTCCAACGTAGAGGAACTTTTCTACCAGACCTATCTTTTCCTTGTTATACCAGTCCAGTGACTGATTTCTGTCCCATCCAAGCCTAGTGTTTGAATCTTTCTTTGATAGATATATTAGGGTAGGGTGTCCTCCCCCTTAATGTTTCTTTCTAATAAGTTTTTTTTCATCGACTTTTCCATGAGCCCATGCAGGCCAAGTGTTGTAGCCTGCTTTGATACCACTTTGTAACACACCCAACCCCTTAAGTACCCTTTTAAGGGATAGGGTATAAAATTTTCACCTTCCTATAGCTTCTTCGAGTTCCTAGAATAGAGGCACCATTGTCTTCTTCTCTCCAAGAGTTTTCCAACAACTAAAAACTCATCCAAAACCGAGTTCTGAGTCCAAAGTTATGGATCCCTGAACTTCTCGGGTATATTTGGTTAAAGGCCACGTAGCTCCACCTCATTCATACCATCCTACATGGAAATGACACACCCTCAATCGTCATTCTCTAGATATGACATGGCCACGTAAGGAGCGGTTGCAGGGAATATCTCCCAGTCTTCGGGAATATCGGGCCCTCGACCCCTCAACGTTATTATACAAGTTTGAAGAATTACCTGAAGCCCTGAAATTCCCTAGCACTCCTGCATATATAGTGGATATCAATCCACCTTTAAATCCAATGGTTGAGATTCACCCTTATTCAACACATAGGCTTAATGGATTTTAGCATTCAACACTTCAGCGCTCCGGTGTTGAACGCCCTTTTTTCTACTCGCAAATCCTTCGGAGTCACAAAACCCTAAAATCCTGCCATGTGTCTCTGGCCTTTGGCCCTTTTTGGAGCTTTTTCTTAGCACTCCAAGCACCCGGAGTTCCGAAGTCCCGGACTCTCAGAGTGAGTCCCTCTTGCGTACATGGCATTCTTGCACGGGTGACCCTATTACCATCTGCCCCTGGAAGATACATGGTGATGACGCCACCTTGACATGTGGTACCCATATATCTAACCCCATACCATGTACGATTAGTCAGCAAGACACGTGGCTTAGCCATGAGATGACACGCGATGACTTGGTCAAGTGGTCGGACTCCCACTGTGTACTTTAGTCACATCAACTACTGACACCACTCCGACCTTCATACTTCGGGAAAAATCCACACTTTGTGCCTCACCTTTCCCAGAGTGAGACTTCGTCGAAGTCCTTACGCTATCCTCCCACTTAGTCGATCAAATGGTGGAGAATGGATCCCAATGGATCCTCAGATCAATGAGTCGTATTACTCCTGAACTCTTCCCCACTATCTAACGACTAGCGTGATTTCACCACTTTAGGACTTCATGAATTCACGCTCCTTACTACTCTTAACCCTTCAATTCCTTGGAAGGATTACTTGCCAAATGGTCCAGGAAGCAGGGATGAATGTTGGTTGTCAGTTATTAGTATCGCTTACCTTATCCTTCCACTAGGCCTGATCTAATGGTCGAGAAGGGTCCTGAAGGATCCTTAGATCCACAAACCATGTTACTTCACGATTTAGACGTTCGAAGGTTCTGATCGTTTAACACCCTTTTTCTCTCGGAGTGGGTCAACGTTGAATTACCATGGCTCGCATCCGATGGTTAGAAAGGATTCTGAAGGTTCTTAGATCGAAAACTCATGTTACCTCGTGACCGAGAAGTTGATCGAGGTTTAACAAGGGGACGAATCCCACGATAACAGGTAAATGACCACCAACTATCGGTTAACCATCAAGTTACTGGTTTGAGAGGTTGTCTTCGGTGCATTTAGGAAATTGCAATGTTCATTCACCTCAGAGCTCTGGAGTTCCGAAGTTTGAAAAACTTAGCTCCTTTTTTAGTGTAATGAAGGGTTCCATGGTTTTGGTCCTATGAAACCTTGTCAAGCTCCAGAGGCTATACCCATAAATCTTAGCCAAGATTTAGTTAAGTCTGTGGACTCGATCCTGAGGTCACTTGGACATGAAAATGGCTTGAAGGAAGCACCTTCCATTCACAAAAATCAAGTTCTATAACAACGAAAGGTATTTTTGAGGGATCAAAAGGACTATAGCAGTCTGGTAGAGTCTGTTCTAACTCTAGAATTGTCAAGTTAATCCTTTGAGCAATCCCTTTGGGGATTTTCCAACCAGTACAAGGGCCAAACTTGTCATCTTACAACCATTCAAATATAGTAGGTTACAGAAGAAAAAATAAGCATTATTATCATCAATTTCACGTGAGGCACATTTGGACACAATACAAACATTCAACCATTGCATTTCAGTTCAAGTACATAGGGTATATAAAGTATACCCTATGTACAATTCAACCATAGACAATTCATGCATTGGGATGGGAAAAGTATTCTTTTATTACTGAAAGTGAATCAACTTACAAACAAAGCTAAGACCGGCCACTGCTCCTTGAACCTGATCCTGGGCTCCTCTTCTTCTATCCTCCAACTGCTTTGCGTTAAATCTCCTTTGGCATGAGGAAAGGCTAAAGGGTTGGTTGGGACAATGGATTACGTAAATGGGTAGAGTTTCTTCGCTATATTTTTTCCTCTTCCAAATGGTACCCCTACCCCTTCTTTTATAGGCTAGAAGCATCTAGGGTTTTGGATGAACCCTCGGCCATTCATGGTCGGGAGTTTCAATTAACTGACCCATAGATTTTTGTTCTGTCGGCAACTTTCCTTTTTTCGTGCTTTGTTAGGTACACACGGGTTGTAGTGAGTCAGCCAACGTTCATACGCGTGCAGTAATGGGTTAGGGCGTGTGGGCCTTGACACAAGAGGATTTCCAAAGAGTTGTTCAACAAAGTTTTGGCAAAGAAGATATATGAGTTGGCCTGATGTTAGGTAAGCATGTATGGTGCAATTTAGGGTTATAGAAGATGCCCCCTAATGTGTGAGGTCATAAGAGCATCTGGTGGCCGAAATACATTACCAATATTTACCGATGTGCTGAACGATTGAGCCCAAGGATCAGGAACCAGGAGGTGTCATCTGCAAAATAACAAATGTCTCACTGAGGCGGGCATACCCATGCTCGGGATAAAATAGAACCATGGCTACCAATCAAATACATTGTAGATCCATGTCAAATAACTATAAAGAGTAGTCGCGAATAATACACAGCAAAGCTACATCTCGAAATCAGAAAGATATACATATAGAGTATCCATCTTCCAGAAGTTGATTCGGCCTGATGGATGTACTTCAAAGCTCGAGCAACAACTTAAAAATCTTCTAAAACTCAGGTAGGAGTGTAATATGAGTGTACGACTGCACTACCCAGAGGTCTTCGACGACTCTTCAGTTATGGACTTGATAATCTTGATGATCGGACTGAAGGCTTCAGTGATTTCGAACAAGGACTTGATTGGACGTTCAGGATGGCCGGGTATGCGGACAAGAGACATATTGTAGAGGGGCTGACTCAAGCTTAGTGACAAACTTCCCTTGGACAATAGCACGACAAGTGATAAGACTCAGGCAGCATATATGTTAATCATAAGTCTACGAAGTAGGAGGCAACACAAACTCTCCATATGTTTGGAAGAGTAACCAAACGGTGGAGGACACAACTCTATATAGCGAGAAAAGCTTCCTAAGGTTGTACTACATCCCATAGTCTGATGATCAAACGGATAGATGTGCTTTATCCAAGGGCGACTCATTATGCTGCCAATAAAGAAAATACTTCTCCCATCCTCTTTTTGGGGTATATTTGAATTTTTTGTTCTTTTTGATCATTTTTGAAAAAGAATAAAGGAATACTACGTTACAATGGAGGAATGAGTACTGCAAACATACAAGCTTGAGGCACAAGGACAAGACTGATGTTCTGGTAAAATGATACTTGGGAAAAATCCTCCGGCGGCCAAAGGTGTTAAGACGCAGAAGCAAACTATCACAAGGCTGGTGGATAAGGTATGCAAATGCGGTTGATAGAACACACAATGGTAACATCCTTCAATGTAAGTTTAACTAGCCCAACGAAGGTAAGCTTGATGGTTTTTCATATTTAGAGAGTCTGAAAAAGAATAAAAGGAGACTCCGCTGGGGTACCTTTTTCGACAATAGTCTAGTCAGTTCGAAAAAGGGATAAACTAGTATCGATTAGACGTCAATTCAAAACCATTTTAACGAGTGTGACAAGGACAATATCACTCGGCTATTTTTTCACTTTTAAGGAGTCTGAAAAAAGCTTAACTATGGACTCAGTCAAGAATATTCTTCTGGACCAATTTAATGAGTGTGAAAGAATAAGGTCACTCGACGATCTTTTCAATTTTAGGGAGTCTGAAAAGAGCTTAACTATGGACTCCATGGGGGTTTCTTTTTCGTAAATTTAGTCCCTCAGGCCCGAAAAAGGAATAAAGTTATACATGAGGATACTCTTCTAAAGAATGGGAATTCGATAGAGTATACCTTTGTTCGTACAGTTGACCGTCTGGACCAAAAAAGGGGTAAACTACCGTCAGACAGATGTGACTTCAAATTTCAGTTTAACGAGCGTGAAAGGCCACAAGATCGCTCGGTAATCTTTTCATTTTTAGAGGGTCTGAAAAGGGATTAAAAGGAGACCCGTGATTTTTTGGGAGTCCTGAGGGTAAGACAAAGGGTGAAAAAGACTCATGCAAATGAGGCTCAAACTCATATTCATGAAAGACTATACGGACTCCCGAGCCTACAGTGGTTTTTAGAAATGGCATGGACACCATAATGCAACCAGGACCTACCTAGGGCATCCATGTTCTGGTAAGCTCTACCACCAAGTCGTGACACTTCTAGAGCAAATAGGACGGTTCCGTGTCACAACCTGATGGGATCGATCCTATAGTATAAGAAAAAGGCAATGAGATGCAAAAGTTGGGATGGTATCCTAACCTATATGCTCAAGTTGATTTTTTGAAAAATAATTTTTTTTATGGACCGTCAATATTTTCTTGAAACTCAAAAAAAATTGTCCCAATACCCGATCAAATCCCTCCCATATAAATCCTGGATCACTCTAAATGGTTTTTGGTATAAAGAAACTAATAAGGGAGGCCAAAAAAGTGACAAAAAGAGGCCAAAAAATCTATAAATAGAAGCTAGAAGCTCATTATCACCATTGCTGATTTGGAAATTGACTTTGGAGCCAAAAGACCCCCTTTGCCAAAGATAGTGATTCCGAGAGCTACAGTGGACGAAACGAACTTCTGCTTGGACCAAGTAAGTAAAAACTCCCTTATCTAGCTATTCAATACTTCCATTTAGTTATTTAGTTGGTTTTTTGGGTGGGCGTCGACCTTAAAAAGGTCGGCCCTAGGTACACGCGGGTTGTCTCTGGACAGGCCGTGTGTACACGCGACTGTCACCTATACAACCCGCGTGTATGCTCCTTGTATGATGAAAAAGTAAACTAAAAGGAAGTATTGACCCTCCTTTACCTTGTTGTGTTGGCAGGATGTATGTCCAGTGGAGGGAGAGGGAGCATGAGGCAATTAGTGAGCTGGTTGCTGCAGATCCGAATGTTCTGGCCGTGTTAATGCAATGCGGTTTACTCAAATTCTTTCTATGTCTGTTTATGCACGTGCAACCAAGGCTACTGAATGCCTTGATTGACTACTGGTATCCTGATGTAGAGGCATTTATGCTAGAGGGGAAATCACTGGTGCCCACCACCGAGGACATTTACTTTCTGACTGGCCTCTCAAGGAGAGGGGAACCGGTCAACTTCGAAACTTTTCCTGCGGGGCCGAGTAAGTTCTCGGAATTGATAGCTGAGCATTGTGAGGCTGGGATCGAACGTGCGGGCTCCCATGTACCCATTAGCAAGATTACCAACTTAGTTCTGCAGACTATCTTGTTACTGATTGGGTGGATTACTAGCTCAGCAGTCGTGCATCAGGCTTCACGCGCACAGATGAATTGTGCCATCCAGTGCATGAATGCACAAATTTTTGACTGGAGTACCACACTGCTTGAGTGCATGAAGAGGCAATTGATAGATTGCCGACAGTGGACACAGAGGAACTTCGCGTTCGGGACCATCTTGTGTTCGTTCTTTTTTAAGAGAGTTCTGAGTTTCAGTCCTCGGGTTGTAGTACGAGGACATCTGGCCTCTTTCCCTGCAATGTGTAGATGGGTAGTGTTACTGTCGCGACAGGGTGGTGGAAGGACCATTTAGTCCTTCAACGATGACTTCTTTGCTTGGCTGTCACAATAGATCCATGCTATCGAGGACTACCCATATGAAGGGATAGATTTCTCTAGAGATCCAGAGATACCAGTGCCTCCTGGTGAGGAGCGAGGGGAGATGGGTAAGTCTCCACCTTTGTAGTTTTTTTTTATTTGCATATGTAGTTTTTATGTATTTTTGTTATATATATCATTTTTTTGTATTCCAGAGTATTTGAAGGGTAAACGTTTGTTGCACGTAGATGTGGGACCTGTGCGACCTGCCGACTATGCACAGAATAGGCGTCGTCCACGGCCAGAAGCCGTGGTTGTCACCGTTGGGGGATCAACAGTAGCAGGGAACCTCCCAGCCGAAGAGGTCGATAGGGTCCTTAGACGAGTTGAGTGGAACTTTACTGTGCTCACTCACACAGTCCCGATGGCAGAGATAGAGGACCTGCTGCCATCCATGCAGCCTCATGTTGTGGGGGCACCTCGGACATGGGTCTGATTGTTTAGGCGTTTAGCTGTGCTGTGGATGATTATAACAGAGCCCATAGGCCCTGAACAGACTTTAGACTTTTTATGTGCCACGAGCGCCTATTTGTATATATTTTTTGAGGGCATAAGCCCGGTGACTCGTTACTATTCCCATTTTTTAGGCACTTGCGTCTATCTATGTACTCTGGTTATTTTATGATGTTTATATATGGTCTTTATCTTTTTTGTGTCTTATGGATTATGTGTGAAAAAATGTATTTAAATGTTTATGTCCATGTTCTTTTTATATGTGGGCAAGATGCCAATCTAAAATTTGATTAGCTAGAGTATCTGTAATTTGGTTTAGTCTCCTAGGAACATGAAAATATGTAATATAATCAAAGTTTCGTTCTAAGAGATGTACCCTAAGGAATCGTCGATGTAAAGTCGGATCATGAACCCAGTATACTCTGTTTAGCTGTGACACAACCAGTTGAGCGTCGAGATAGACCCGGAGATGAGAGATACCCAATGACAAGGCGTCACGGAGCAACTCAATAACTACACTATACTCGGCGACATTATTTGTGGTTTCACCTAAGCATATACCTCCGGAAGATAACAACTGACCCTGGGGTGTAAAGATTACCCAAGCTACGGAGGCAAGCCTTCGCGTGTGTCGACTAGCACTGTCTGCATATCCAACGAACACCTCAGACTCACTTGACATCTGCCATATTGACGAAAGATAACATCAATGACATGTCCATAACACTTTAAAAGAAACTTAAAAAGTAATAGTACAAAGACTATACATATGTTACAAAAAGTTACCCACAGTGACCTGTCTATGAGTAATACTTCTTGAGGTAGAGCCCATTTCTAGGCTCCACCAAAGCATTCCCTTCAAAATCAACCAAACGATAAGCGCCCTTTTTTAATACCTCTTTGATAATGAAGGGTCCAAACCACATGGGTTTAAACTTTCCTGCCCCCAGGGGGTCCTTGTCTTGGTCATAGACCAGGACAAGGTCGCCTTCAAAGAAAATCCGAGGACGAACGGACCTATCATATTGACACTTGACCTTATGTTTATGAGCCTCGTTGGCCAGGGCTACATCACAATGCTGATCATCAAGCTGCTCAAGGTATACTAACCATTCTTCAAGTGGAGAAGTGTCTGGCAATAAATGTACTACCAATTTCAGAGATGGAATTTGACATTCGATGGGCAAGACTGCCTCCATCCCGTAAATGAGTTGAAAAGGTGAGAAACCGGTTGCAGTCTTAACAGATGTTCGGTAAGCCCATAATGCCAAGTATAACATCAAATGCCAATTTGACTTGGCTGAGTTGATAGTTCGTTGTAGAATCATCTTAAGAGTTTTGTTTACAGCTTCCACCTACCCATTGGCTTAGGGGTAGTAAGGTGATGAATGTTCCTGCCGTAACCCAAGCTTTGATGTTAATTCAGTCATCATTTGGTTCTGAAAGTGACTGCCATGTTCAGTGACAATCTATCTCGGGACACCGAACCTTGCTATGATCTGGTTGAATAAAAAGAGAGCTGCAGTCTCTCCATCATCTTTAAATGTTGGCATAGCTTTGACCCACTTAGTGAAGTAGTCGACAACTACGATGATATAGCGGTGCCCCCTTGCTGACGGGGGGTTGCATGTAGTGTAATCAATCCCCCACTTAGTGAAGGGACCAATTGTGATGACATGAAACATAGGAGCTGGATGTGCCCTCATCTTCCGAGAGAAGATTTGGCACGGATGGCACTTCTTGACCGATTCGATACAATCTTTGATAAGTGTGGGCTAGAAGTAACCTACTCGTAAAATCTTTTGGGTTGTTGCCAACCCAGATAAATGACCGCCACAAGCTCCAGTATGGCAATCGTTGAGCACTATGATGGCCTCCTCATGAGTGAGACATCGACGCAAGATGCAGTCTACACCTCTCCGATACAACGTATCATCGAGTATGAGATAATTCTTAGCCTGATGGCGTATTCGCCGACGCTCGTCACGAGAAGCAGAGGTGGGGCACTTCAAAGTCTAGAGATAGATAAGTATATCTCTATACCAAGGGTCTGAAGATGTAATCAAAAACATATCCCCCCGGATAGGAGATTCCTCAAGCACAACGTCACCTGACTCAACCAGAAGTTCTGAAATAAGATCTGCGAAGACCAATGACTTTTTAGACTTTGCTGAAACGAAGTCTAAGTCAAATTCTTGGAGGATAACTATCCACCTACTAATTTTTCTGCCTATAACTCGTCGTGTCAACATGTACTGGAATGGATTCACGACAACAATGATGGTGGTCTTGCGAAACATAACATAGTGACGGAACCGTTGAACAACATGAACTGCTACCAACGCAAGTTTTTCGATATGCGAATAATTAAGTTCCGGTCCTACGAGGCCTCAGCTCAGGTAATAGATCACGTATTCTGAGAATGAATCGTCTTCCTGAACTAAAACCATGCCTATGGTTGATTCTGCGGCAACCAAATATAACAAGAAATCCTTGTTGTAGTTAGGTGGAAGTAGCAACGGTGCGGTTGTGAGGGCGTGTTTTAATGCGCCGAAAGAGCACTGAGTGGATTCGTCCCAAAAAAAGGGAACATCTTTTTTCAGTAAACGCATAAATTCCTTGGTGATTCCAGCATAGTTGGAGATGAAGCGTCGTAAGAAGTTCACCTTGCCTTGTAGACTCTGAAGTTGTAAGATTGTGCGTGGGGGGGGACAACTGGATTATTACCTCCACCTTAAGAGGATCGACCATGATCCCTGTTGTTGATACGATGAAACCTAACAAACGTCCTGACATTACGCAGAAGCTGCACTTGTTTGGATTCAAGCAAATCCTGAAGTAGAGACAGTGTTCAAAGATTAGTCTAAGGTGCGTGGGGTAATCCATTCGCTTGCGAGAGCGTGATGCTAAATCATATAAATAGGCCTCAACTATATGTTTGAGGTCATGAAAAGAAAAAGACATGGCCCGCTGGAATGTGGCTCCAACATTTTTAAGGCCAAAAGGCATCTTACGATATGCGAATGTACCCCACGAACAAATGAATGTCGTTTTGTGTTGGTCTTTAGGTTTGATTTGGATTTGATTATATCCAGAAAAACCATCCATGAATGAAAAGGCTTCACAACCGGCACATTCATCAATGATCTGATCAATGAATGGTGTTGGAAAATTATCTTTGGGACATGCCTTGTTCAAATCACAAAAAATGGTACATACGTGAATCGTGCCTTGTTTTTTATTGACCGGCACAAGGTTTAACACCCATTGAGTCAAATGAATAGGATAAATGAAACCTGCCTTTAGCAATTTCTCAACCTCAATCTTGATGGTTGTTGCTTTCATAGGATTGACTAGACAAAGTTTTTTTCAAACAAGCTTGGCATCAGGATACGTTGTGATTTCATTTTCAACTATTTTCGGATCGATACTTGGCATTTCCTCATAAGACCAGGCAAAAACGTCGCGGAATTCTTTGAAAAGATCCATGTAAATTTGTATCTCTTCGGGGGAGAAATCCGCTCCGACGAAGACATTCTCCACGATGCCAGGGTTTCGGGAGATGTTGATGGGTAGGGTTTCAGCGATAGTCGCCATATTTCCCTCAGCATAAATTTCCTGTGTAGCTAAGAGGTTAATAGGACATGGCCGATCTCCCGTCATGGTAACGGTGAATTCTCCTGCTTCGATTCAGCTTAACTCTGGGAGAAAATATGATTTGTGATGAAGATCTTCCTAAGGTTTGTTTGGACTAGTCATTGCTTCGATTACTACTTCATCAGAAGGCAAGACTAAGTCTAAGGAATCGACATTAGCAAGAGAAACCTGAGCCCAAATAGGCTCTAGAAGTGGATCTAACTCTTGTGCGGGAGCTGAATCAGGGTTAGCTGAAGCCTGCTGGACTAAAGAGTACGCTACTTCAGCGGACGACAAGGGTATGGACATGTCGGGGTGCCCTGTCTCATCCATCGTGGCCGATGGGGAAGGAAGAATCCAAGGATCCTCAAAGTAAGTCGTGCGGAACGACGAAACTTGAAAAATCTCAACCTTATGGTGATTAGATATAAATTTGACATCATCGTGAGGAGGTGGGTAATCAAAGGTATCCATCAAGGACAGGCACAAACCAACTCCTACGTTAACGACACCTGGTTGAGGATTATCAATCATGGGGACTGTGGATGCCCCCAAAGCTGGGTCAGGTCTAGAGAAGGACAATTGATCGATGGTCACTATCTGACCCTCGTGTGGAAACAACAAGACTCGGAAAATTGTAGCAACCATAGCTTGCATAGAATAAGTCCAACTCCATCCTAACAAGAGATTATAGTCGAGGGGAGCATCAACTACCTCTACTTCGACACACACAGTTTTCCCTCCTAACTGCACAGGGAAAGAAGGAATGATGCCATGTGGTCGGAAAGAACGACCGTCGAACGCAGTGAGGAGAGTAGGTGATGGAGACAAAGCGGGTTGGCCAATGGCCTTCCAGCATGCTAACGACATAACGCATGTCGAGGCACCCTCGTAGACCATCGTGCGGAATATATTCCGTGTAAAAGTTTTCGTGGGATGAGCCACTACTATCTGAAATGCTACGTGGTAAGGTAGACGAGGTTTTAAGTCGGTTGTATCTAACATGATGGTACCCGGATTACAAGTCTCCGTAGAGCCCAAAGCGGTTAACAATGCTTTCCTCTGAGCAGGGCAGCTTTGGAGGACCTCCAAAGCAGACATCACACAAAGGGTTTGTGATAAATCCTCCACCACAGAGTAATTTTGGGCAGCCCTTGCATTTGGGTTGTGAGAAGCTTTTTTAAATGCACCCTTTGGAATGCGTGTCATTGTTTCTCCCAATGTCTTCTCAATTTGTAGAGGAAGAGATGGGAGGTCAGCGTCCTTACCCTTCTCAGAAGCGCTTGGTTTACTATAGTCGTGCACTCTAGTTGTTATGAAAGCATCACCCTTAACCATATATACATTCGTGGATGAGGGATTGTTTGGAGGAGGGAAGGTTTCTTGGCTGCCCCCTTCTGTGCTTGTAGAGGCTTGAGTTAAATTTTGTCCATGTTGAAAGGGATTAGTCAGCACTGCTTGCTATTGTTGTGTGACAAACTTTTGGGCCTCTGCAATTTGAGGACAAAGATGGGTCGGGTGTGTTATCACCCCATAAATTATGGGAATCAACTTATGACTTGGATATTATGGATATTATCTGTATCTAGTGTTCTTATTGGAAATGGATTTTTCATTTTTCAAAAAGAAAAAAGAAAAAGAAAAGAAAAAAGAAAAAGAAAAGAGGGCA